>JAQSNX010006665.1:0-65799 GCA_029532605.1 Oreochromis grahami
GGAAACTTTGTCTTTTAATAAAGTATTTTGCAAATGATACATGTCTATTGACCTTTTTTGTTTTTTGTTTTTTTTTTTCAATAAAAAGCAACTGTGCGAAAGAGGTGGAAAATCAATACCATAGCTCAACAGTGTTTCAATATCAGAATCTGACATTGTTTCAATGTCAACAGTGTTAGAAAATATAACGTCGAATCAATGTCAGGTTTCAACATTGATTCAACATCAAAACCTGACATTGTTTCAACGTTAAAAATGGGTGCAAGAGTGATGTTGGGTCAACGTCACACTTCAACGTTGCTTCAGTGACGTCGCCTGATATTGACTCAACATTGTTTCAATGTTTCCTTGCTATCTCGGACTGTTCTATCAAAATTTTAAATGAATATCCTCATATGTGGCGCTTATTTTTCTTAAAAACAAAAATAATGTTAAAAAAAAATCTGCTAATTCTTTGGGGCCTGATGAATGTAAAAACAATGTGACCAAATATCAAAGAGAAATTAAAATTGCATGCTGTGGAAGAGTTCGGGTCTTAGGAGGTTAATATGTAAACAACTTAACAACCCCTAAAGTGTCTAAGTCATGTGATGTGTCAGTGCAACACCGAAACATAAGAGTGGGGAGAGGGAGCAAAGTGCTCTCCGCTGACACAGGAGCGGTGAGTCCAGCGACCTGGTTGTTTCGTTTTTGTCGAAAGCACAGCATAGCAAACAAGCAGAACTCAAAGTAAAGAATCGATCTCACCAGGCTAGTATCGATCCGATACCGATGCCGACTTGGGATCAATACTATCGATATTTGGATCGATCCGCCCACCACTACTGGCAGGGAGTGCTGTCGGCAGAGAAGGAGACGTGCTATAGACCATCTCTCCCTTCTGTAATCATTGGAAACGTAAGATCTTTACCCAATAAGATAGATTAGCTCACATCGCTAACCTGGTCACAGAGGGGATACCAGCAATGTAGCATCATGATGCTAATGGATTCCTGGCTAACACCGCTAACTCCAGACACGAGCGTGACGCTACCGGGATTCCAGCTACCGCGAGCGGACAGGACAAGAGACAGCAGTGAGAGGAAAGGACGGGGCTGGCAGTGTTTATGAACGACAGATGGTGTAATCCCAGGCACATCACTGCTGCAGAGTGGTTCTTTTACAGAGACATTGAGCCTTTAGCCGTTTAATATCAGGAGACTTTAATCATGTCTCTCTGAACTCCACACTGCCCACCTTCACACAATATGTGACATGCTCAACCAGAGACAAAAAAACACTGGACTTACTGTACATCAGTGCAGAAGAGGCATACAGTTCATCACCTCTCCCTCCCCTGGGCAGATCTGATCACAACCTGGTGCACCTTGTCCCTGTGTATAAGCCCTTAGTGCACAGGGAGCCACCAGCCACCCGCACAGTGCAGAGATGGTCAGAGGAGAGCGAGGAGGCTCTTAAGGACTGTTTCGAGTCTACTGTGTGGGAGGTGATGTGTGACGACCACGGAGAGGACATCGACAGCCTGGTGACATGCATTACAACAAAACAATGTTGCTGAAGTCTGGAGAGGCCTTAGATCCATCCTGCTCACTTCTTGCCACCTCCAACAACAGCTTCCAATACACACCAATACACACTCTTCTGGCCAAGATGGCGGCGCGTGAACAACGCGAGGCTCAGTGTCTCTCCAGAATCTGCTATTTAGCGGTTTTTTATCTACTTTTAACCGGATTATTCATCCAGAATTGCTGTGCGTTGCTGACCTACAGCAGACAAGAGATTCTGGACATCTGGACTCATAACTCCAACAGTTTTATCGCCGATCTCCGACTCATCCCAGAGATCTCCAGAACACCGGAGGCTGCCCACTCTCCCCGGCCGGGCGGAAGTGCACGCAGACGGCGCCGAGAACGTAAACAAAGGCGAGGTAGGCGCGGAGGGCTACGGGCTAAGCTAAAGCTAACACCACATCGGCTGCCTTTACCCAGTATTTTCCTCGCCAATGTCCGTTCTCTGGCAAACAAAATGGATGAGATACGGCTCTCCATCACTAACAACAGACGGATTATGGACTCAAATGTCATGTTTTTCACCGAAACATGGTTGAACAACAGCTGCCCGGACAATGCTATCGAGTTAGCAGGACGCCACACACACCGAGCCGACAGGCTAGCAGATGACTCCGGCAAGACCAGAGGTGGAGGTTTGTGCATTTATATTAACAATGCTTGGTGCATGAACTCCACTACTACTGAGAGTCACTGCTCACCTAATGCGGAGTTTTTAATGGTCAAATGCAGACCTTATTATCTCCCCAGAGAGCTCACCTCGATCATACTCACTGCAGTATATCCCCCCCCGACGCTAATGCTAGGTTGGCCATGAAAGAACTTTCTGCAGCCATTAACAAGCACCAGAATAAACACCCCGAGGCTGCTTTTATTGTTGCTGGCGACTTCAACCACACCAACTTAAAGACAGTCCTCCCCAGATTCCACCAACATGTCTCCTGCCACACCAGAGGAGACAAGACTTTAGACCATGTGTATTCCAACCTGGCTGGAGCCTACAAAGCCACACCCCTCCCCCACATTGGACAATCGGACCATCTCTCCCTGTTCCTCACACCTCGGTATTCACCACTCATCCAACGTGTGAAACCTGCTGTGAGGACAATTAAAGTGTGGCCAGAGGGGACAGACGCAGTGCTCCAGGACAGATTTAAAAACACAGACTGGAATATGTTCACCCACACAGACCTGGACCAGTACGCCTCATCTGTACTGGATTACATCTCCGAAACCACAGACAGTGTCACCACCCAGAAACGGATCACCATGTACCCCAACCAGAAGCCTTGGATGAACCGGGATGTTCGTCTCCTCCTGAAGGCCCGCAACACCGCCTTTAGGTCCGGAGATGCACACGCCTACAGTACAGCCAGGGCTAATCTAAAGAAGGGCATCAAAAAAGCCAAATACCATTACAAAAAGAAGGTAGAAGAACACTTCTCCAACTCCAACCCCCGACGCATGTGGCAAGGACTCCAGACCATTACAGACTACAGGACCACCAAACCCTCCCCCACATCCTCTGATGCCTCCTTCCTCAACGAGCTCAACAACTTCTATGCTCGTTTTGAGCGAGGGAACCCCACAACCACAACCATAACAGACATGACGCCAGACCACCAACCTCTGACTCTCTCCCCCACCGATGTAGGAGCGGTGCTGAGCAGGATCAATGTCCACAAGGCTGCAGGTCCTGATGGCATCCCCGGGCGTGTCCTCCGAGCGTGTTCTGGGGAGCTTGCAGGAGTGCTCACAGACATATTCAACCTGTCCTTGGCCCACGCTGTGGTACCGGCCTGCTTCAAATCCACCTCCATCGTCCCGATACCCAAAAACTCCAACCCATCTAGCCTCAATGACTACCGCCCAGTAGCCCTCACCCCCATCATCACTAAGTGCTTAGAGCAGCTGGTCTTAGCACACTTCAAATCCTGTCTCCCCCCACCCTGGACCCCCACCAATTTGCATACCGCCAGAACAGGAGCACAGAGGATGCAGTCTCCATCGCACTGCACTCTGTCCTCTCACACCTGGACAACAACAACACCTATGCCAGAATGCTGTTTATAGACTTCAGTTCAGCATTCAATACAATCCACCCCTCACAACTCATCAGGAAACTGACAGACCTGGGCATCAGTTCCCTCATCTGCAAATGGCTACTGGACTTCCTGACCAACCGCCCCCAGCATGTCCGACTGGATAACCGCTGCTCATCAACAATCACAATGAACACCGGTGTACCACAAGGCTGTGTGATGAGCCCTTTCCTCTACTCCCTCTTCACCCACGACTGCAGACCTGCTGATGGTTCCAACACCATCATTAAGTTTGCAGATGACACCACAGTGATTGGCCTCATCAGTTACAACGATGAGGCCACCTACAGGGAGGAGGTGGATCGTCTGGCTGAGTGGTGCGACACAAACAACCTGCTGCTTAACACCGAGAAGACTAAGGAGCTCATCGTGGACTACAGGAGGAATGCTGACCCACATCCACCCATCCACATTAAGGGGACGGCTGTGGAGCGTGTGAGCAGCTTCAAGTTCCTGGGAGTCCACATCTCCGAGGATCTCATCTGGACGACCAACTGCTCCAAGCTGGTCAAGAAGGCTCACCAGCGCCTCTTCTTCTTGAGGACTCTGAGGAAGAACCACCTGTCCTCAGACATCCTGGTGAACTTCTACCGCTGCACCATCGAGAGCATCCTGACCAACTGTATAACAGTCTGGTACGGGAACTGCTCTGCCTTGGACCGGAAGGCGTTGCAGAGGGTCGTGAAAACTGCCCAGCGCATCGCCGGAGCACCACTTCCTGCCATAAAGGACATCTACAGGAAGCGGTGTCTGAAAAGGGCTGGGAAAATCATCAGAGACCCCAGTCACCCATCACATGGACTCTTCACCCTCCTGCCCTCTGGGAGGCGCTACAGGAGCCTCCGGACTAAGACCACCAGGTACCGGAACAGCTTCTTCCCCACAGCTGTCAGACTCCTGAACTCTGCCTCCTGACATCTGACCCACGTTAAACTCATGGACTGAACATACACACACCCACAACCACTAGCACTTTACCACTACTGTATAGTTCTGTGTAGATAATCATTCTGTACATACGATAATTTTTAATCCCACAACTGTTTATAACTTACATAGTTCACATTCTGTATAACTGTATATCTCAGATTTCTGTATAGTTTTTATTTCATATTTATATCCTGTTCATAGCCTGTACATAGCTTGTACTCACTACAGCCTGTACATACTTATAGTTATAGAATATTCATAACATACTTCACACTGTGTACATTATAACATACATAATAGACCCATTTCTGTAATATACTTACACATCTCTATTATTGCTAATTTATATTGTAATATATCTATATCACGACTAAAGCACTTTCTGGATGGATGCAAACTGCATTTCGTTGCCCTGTACCTGTGACATGTGCAATGACAATAAAGTTGAATTCTAATTCTAATTCTAATTAACACAATAAGGCTCCAGCCTGCCTCTCTCAAACCACCCAGGTTAGGAGGGAAGTGAGGAGGATTAAAGCCAGTAAAGCTGCAGGTCTAGATGGCATCAGCTCAAGGGTTGTCATGTCCTGCGCAGACCAACTGTGTGGGGTGATGGAGCACCTCTTCAACCTGAGCCTGAGGCAGCTCTGGAAAACCTCCTGTGTTGTACCAGTGCCAAAGACTTCACTCCCCAAGGACTTCAACAGCTATGGGCCGGTGTCTCTGACATCCCACCTGATGAAGACCCTGCAGCGGCTGGTCCTGGCTCAGCTTCGGGGCCTGGTGAGCTCATCGCTGGACCCACTTCAGTTTGCCTACCAGCAAAAACTGGTTTGTAAAAATGCTGCAACTTCAGTGGTGTGGAACTGATTTAGCTTTGTTCCGTCTAATACACAACAAAGCACTATTTTTGGTAGAGCATGCTAGCGGGCCTCCCATCCACTCCATGACATGCTGGTCAGTCACAGGAGCACGTTCAGTGAGAGACTGAGATTACCAAAAAGCACCACTGAACGACACAGGAAATCATTCCTGCCTGTGGCCATCTCCCTGTACAACTCATCCACTTAACACACTATTTACTGCAACAGCTACACGTTTCTTTTTCAGCTATTTATTAATACGTGATGTTATGTTTATATATGCCTGTATATATTGTGCTATTCTTAGTTAGTGTATTGTTTGTCTTTGTTAATTGTGCAAATTCCCTGCTGACTCGGCCTCGGTATGTCTAGAATCAAGAATCAAGCGCACCCAAATGAACGCATCAGTGATCATGTGCACATCACGCAGAGGGAGAGTGAGAGACGAAAGGCGCAGCGGCAGAGCACGGCAGTTGTAACGCAGTTTGTGTGATTCCGTGTGCGTTAATGAAACTGTAAGTGTTATTACCTCTGACAGGTTAACTGGTACGATAATAGTAATAGTTGTTTGTGCATGTTGAAGCTAAAGTTATGCCCCGGTACACTGATATCACGTTAGTAGGTTTATTTAATTATTTAGTTAATTTGCACTAAGTTAATACCAGTGGCCAGAATCTCCTCCAACGATTACATCCCGCGGTTAAAGGATTCTTCTGTTTTTTATTGTTTAGTTTAACTGTTGTTAGCTTGCCACATCCTTGCCTTGGTACTAGCAACTGGAAAGAGATGTGCTATTTAGCCAACTTCTGGTCTTAGGGTGACCCCTTGTGGACATGGTAAAATATTGCTGTGTCTGAGTAGATGATGTGTTCTGATTGTTGCTTAGTTATCTTTGACCCTGCTAATTATAGTATTGGCTGTTTCTGTTTCCAGAAAACCATGCTTTAGTCACCAATACTGCATCTGCCACAATTATAAGTGCATATCTGGCTGTACCACAGTTAAATTTATCATGGCAAGCCCTGCTGTAACCAGTTCTTCTGAGAAGCTTCATTAAAGACAGTGAACTGAAAACTCCTGGACTGCTGCAGTCTTTCTGACCGAAGACTTAGGCCAGACTCGTATACACAGCCCTTCCCGTATATCCATCCATCCATCCATCCATCCATCCATTCGCTTCCGCTTATCCTTTTCAGGGTCGCGGGGGGCGCTGGAGCCTATCCCAGCTGTCATAGGGCGAGAGGCGGGGTACACCCTGGACAGGTCGCCAGTCTGTCGCAGGGCCAACACACAGGGACAGACAACCATTCACACTCACATTCACACCTAGTGACAATTTGGATTATCCAATTAACCTATCCCCACAAGCTGCATGTCTTTGGACGGTGGGAGGAAGCCGGAGTACCCGGAGGGAACCCACTATATATATATATATTCTACAATAATGTTTGTTTATAATGGAGCACTGTAACAAAAAAATAATTAAAAAAAGATTTCCCCTAGGGATCAATAAAGTATTCTGATTATTACCGTGTTTTTTGGAAAATACGGCACACTTAAAATCAATCCCTTGATTTTTCTGAAAATCGACAGTGCCACTTATAATCCCGTGTGCCTTATGTATGAATTCTGGTTGTGTTTACTGACCTTGAAACGATTTTATGTGGTACACGGCACTCGAAAATGTTTTAGTACGACTTTGCTCAACTACGAACCCGAACCGCTGGATGGATTATTGGAGCATTACGGCTATCGTAGGCAGGAGCCTCGCAGGGTGATACAAACTGTGCTTCAACATAATATTACCGTATTGTGTGTGTATAACCTCCTTTTAAGTTTTGTGGATATTATACATGGTTATGCTGAAGATATGTCAGCCAATTTCCACTGGAAATGCCTTTTGGTTAAACTGTCAGCAAGGAACCGTTCTGCAACAAATCGCAACAAATATATCAATTGAACCTACATTATAACCAGTTATAAAGATACTTGAACAACAGGTAATTACTGTATATATAAACCCCCTTAGTAAACCATGTCCACCGAAGTCTATTTACCAACATACATGAAGATATTACACATATTACACACGGTAACATTGGAAATCAGTTTAGGCAGGCGAACACTTGCACGATGCTGGCAATAATTCAATTGTAATTAGCTAAGTAATTCCTAAATGTATGTAGATTAGAGGGAATTATTTTACCTGGATATGATTGTCTCGGATGAGCCTAAAGTACAAAATGTGCGGGCCACGACTATAAGGTTTTTCTGGCTCCTCGAGAATTAAAATTGTCCAAACAACGGAGCGACATTTCTAGGTCCATTGTAAAGTTTTAGCGCTGTGGCACGAGCGATCGGGAAAAACACGCAAGTAAGGGCGGAGTTGAAGGCTAGGAGCCTGTCCACAGCCCATCTGTTATGTTGGATACTCATCGTTTGTTCAATAAAGTTTCTATGGAGAAAAAAAGGGGGCTGTCCAAGCTGCTCACTTCCTGACTACTGTTAGGGTTCAGAAATTGAGGAGGAAGACCAAAATAATGACCACTGATCCTGCCGGGTGCAATTAGACGACATTTTAATGAATACACGCGTGGAGTCCAACACTGTGCAGATTCAGTGTTGAACTGTCTTACAATTGTCAGAACAAAGGCTTTATAGGGGTAAGATAGTACAGCCCCCTCCTCTCAGACACAATACAGCATACGTCAATCTAAACCACAAATGTTCAGCTAACTTTTGACACAGTTTAAAAAAAACATTGTCTTCGGCTCGAACCCAGGTGCTTCCCCCAGCTCACCTTTGCTGTCGCTTATCTCTGGGACATCTGGTATACTTTACCTGCTAAATGAGTCTACAAATGTGTATGTGTGTGTGTGTGTGTGTGTCATGACCTCTCCTGCACCCAGGCTCACCTCACACCTCTAGTCATCTTCAGATACAAGGCCTGCGCACGTACACAGCTGAAACTATATGTGTGTGTATATCTGTACATGTGTGATCCTCATGCTGCACCTTAATTGACCTCAGCTTAGGCAACCAGGCTAAGGCCATCCTGTGTGTGCCGATCTTGACTTATATGTAAAATGTATAAAACAAATGTTTCAATCTAATACAACCACTTAAAGCTTAATCAGAGATATTAATGCACAATAAAACAGCCTGCTCAAAACACCTTACAATCTGACTCTGCTTTCAGTTTCACTTCTGCAAAGCATGGCGTTTCCTGTCTCCTTTTACACAGAGTATATTTCCTGTCCCTGCAGTCTGCAGAGAAACATTTAAGATTATAGGAGTATTGAAAAGCATTTGGAATTATAGATTCACCTCAACAGTTTAAAGTGGTTCTTACTGGACCTGTAATAAAAGCTTAATATGATACCAATATATTTGAACATCTAAATGCACTATCCCTACTTGGAGATTATGTGATTAATGCCATGCTAATATGAACAATAGCAGTGAAATAATTTCTCTAATCCCAGTACTACCCGTCTGTCTAAGGACACTACCTTGTGACGTAGGTAGGTAGTGTCCTTATGAGCATCCTTCCACTGAATTCGGACACAGCCAGAGGCTTTCCCTTTTCACGTAAATGGCCTCCTTGACTCTGGTCTCAAACCAGCGTTCCTCCCTGTCCAGGAAGTGTACCTGTGTTCCTGGAGGACAGGTGGGCCCATGGACCAGTCCACAGCTGAAGACCGTACTTGGGTTCAACTTCTAGTGAAACTGAGGCCACAGCTCAGGACAACAGAAGATTGAAAAATGCTGCCTGGTCTAATGGGTCTCAATCTCTGCAACGTTCAGCTTTCAGAATTTGTCTTAAACAGCATAAAAGCATGGATCCATCCCACCTTGTATGAGGGAAACGTTAATGAACTCTGAGCAAATGAAACTACAACTTTAGAAAATGAATTCCCCAAATTAATTGTTTCGACATCTTAAACACAAAACAATAAGTTTTAATACCTACAGCAAGTTTAAGAAAAAATAAAAGATTTTAAAGATGTTTCAACATTTTTTCTCAAATATAAAACAGTCACATGACACTTAGATGCATCTTTTATGGGATTGTCTAAAAATATCTAAATTCTGGCTCTGCATCAACAAAAAAAAAAAAAAAAAAAAAAAAGAACTTGATACTAAACTATAAGATCTGTAAAGATCCGGGTCAATTCTTACCACAGTTGCTGCCTCTGAATAAAAATCTGGACAAAAAGAGATCCACGTTATTAAATAAGCTTATGTTTAATGTCAGGAGATGTGTTATTGAACTGGATTACGGAGCAGCCCCCTACTGTAACTCAGTGTTACAAGGAAATTTTTAATAACTTTCAGGTCAGATTTTTAATAAGCTGCAGGAACCCTGTTCAGTGTGAGTGGAGAACAGTCAAGTCTCCTCCTCTGATAAACCTCCATCTGTGCCACTAAAAACAGTTCATCTGACTCTGACTGTAAACATGTTTCCATTTGTCACTTCAGTCTTTACTCTGAAATACAGGAAATGAAATCACAGCTCAAACTTCTTCATCCTACTGCTGGATCAAAGTGAACCACTCGACATGAACACTGAAGCAGAACAGTTTAGAAACCTTAAAATGACACTAGAGAACCATTTTCCATTCATAGTTGCCTCATCAGATCTTTACAGGAGATTCAATCTGAACTCTGTGGAGCCTGATCTCAAGGGTTTTGAGTCTGACCCTGAAACCAGAAGAGGACCTTTCTGTCTCTTCAGATTCACTGTGATGGGAGTGATTCCAGCCCTGAGTGATCACGCTGATGTTTGCACAGAGCAGATAATTTAGTGAATGTTTTGGCACATTGGTAACAGTGAAACAGTTTATTAGTAACGTGGGATTGTTTGTGCTTGGAGTATGAACTGAGATTCCTGAAGCTCTTGTCACACTGGTCACAGCTGTAGTTTCCTTCCATGTGTGTACGTTCATGAAGAGTACGACCATATGATTGTGAGAAGCTTTTGTCACAGTGTCTGCACTTGTATGGTTTCTCTCCTGTGTGGACTCGTTTGTGTGTTTTAAGGTGACCTGCAGTAATGAAAGATGACCCACACTGATCACAGACGTGCTTTTTGACCCCACTGTGAATTAGTTCATGTTGTTTTAATCTACTTGATGTGGGGAAGCTTCTTCCACATTCTTTGCAGTATTTCAGTTTGTCTCCAGTGTGTCTACGTTGATGTACTTTTAGGTTCTTTTGCTGATTGAAAGTTTTTCCACAAAATTCACAGCAAAATACTTTCCCACCACCACAGTAATGACAGGGTTGAGAACTGGATCCATCTGCGCCGCTCTGCTTCTAAGCAAAGACACAAAGACAGTGTAAGTCAGTCCTTCAACATTTTTATCCTGAACGTCGCCTGAAATAAAGAGCAAATAAAAAACAAACAAAAATCATAACTAAAATGAAAATCTGAATAATCACTCAGAGCTGCTTTTCCATGCAGTAGAATTGCCGAAACATCAGAATCAGTGAGCTGCCAGCTTTCAGCCCCGACCGTGTCCTTGCCAATGGGTGAGAAAGGCGACATCTCACTGATTCTGATCTGCGGGTTGGCGCTTTGTGTTTACATCTTTGAGCAGAATCCATGTACCTGCTCTCATTTACTGTTTGAGCTGTTTGGTGGTTGTCGAAATTTTGTGAGGTTAGACCTGAGATTCTGGCGTTTCGGGCAAAATAAAATTATAGTAAAAAAATCGATTCAGGATTTTAATGAATTGATATCACGTTATCCACGCCAGAATCGATGTTAATCGGTAAATCGATTATGAAAACCCAGACCTAGCTAACACAGTTTAATGAGCAGAGTTGTTCCAAACAGTCAGGCTAAAATGAAAAAATAAAAATATAAATACATACCTCACAGTAACCGCACTTGTAGAGTCTCTTTCTGGTGTGGATCTGTTGGTGTAGTCTCAGGCAATGTGGAGATTTAAAAGTCTTCTCACACAGGGCACATTTATAAGGTCTCTCCTCAGTGTGGGTAAACATGTGGTATTGTAAGTGTGCGTCTGTTGTAAACTGTTTGCCACACTGATCACAGCAGTACACATCATGTCCGGTGTGAATGCGTAGGTGTATATTTCTGCTCTCAATCTGGCTGAAAGTTTTCCCACAGATGTCACAGCTATATGCCTTAATTCCAGAGTGGGTAACTAGATGCCTGTGTAAGTGGCCACTGCAAGTAAAAGCTCTGCCACACTGATCACAGCTGTACGCTTTAACTCCACTGTGGATGACCTGGTGTTTTTTTAGGTAACCCTTCAAGGAAAAAGTCTTTCCACACAAGTCACAGCTGAACGGTCTCTCTCCAGTGTGGATGACCTGATGCTGCTTTAGTGAAGCCTTCAGAGTAAAACCCATCCCACACTTGTCACAGGTGTATTTTTTCTCTCTCTTTCTTCTGTGAGGTTTGTCGGCCTCCTGAGAGCGCTGACTTCTCTCTCCATGTTGGTCCTGCAGTGACAGAGATACAAACAGAGGCAGTGAGTGAAATGCAGTCGTGGAACAAACTGAACCTTCAAACTCCCTCCATTAACACTAGTTTTAAACCTGAAGGTGGAGTGTGGCATCAAACACCTTAAAGGTCTCTTATCCCCACCTACTGGTAATAAAAACACATTACATCCAACCTGGTGTTAAAAATAATTCATGACTGTTCAAACACTCTAAAATCAGTTTTCCTTGTTTTCCTTACTTTTACTCCCCACTAGGGCTGTGCGATATGACAAAAATCTCATATCCCGATATAAGATATTTATCGTCCTGACAACGATATAAATCATAAAAATGTAATATTTTCTGTAAATTCTGTGAATCTCGGGCAACTCGACTTGCGTTTAGTTTTTCCAGCTGGGCGTCCTTTACCTGGATTCGAGTGTTTTAACCGATGTATGAAACTATACATTTTTAGACATAAGTTGTAACGGCCGCCGTTTTCTCTCAAAGTTTGAGTTTAAGGTTTATTTTTTTAAGTACCTGACGGCTCTTTTTGCTTCTCATCCGTAAACTCTCTGCATACTCTTTCATGTGATTCAGTTTACTTTGAAAAGTCTCAACAGGATCTTGAGCTTTATTGTGAAAGGTTTACGTGGAAAACAAACAAGTGGACAGCGGAGCCACGCGATGGTTTTACCTTTATTGTTGCTAACGAAAACACGTAAAAACAGGCACTTGTCGGCCCATAGTGTGGTTATATTAAATATAAGAGAAAGAGAGAACTTTAAGAAATTAATATAGTCACTACAGTGACCGTCAAAACGATGAAAAATATTGCTGTAAACAGTTTATTTTGCGACACCACGAAACAAACGTTAGCATAATAGGAAACGAAAGGTTTTTATATCGTCATCCGATATATATCGTTATATCGAACAGCCCTACTCCCCACATTAAAAAAAGGACTTTCTACTCATTACATTTTCAAAACAGACTTTTTACTTTTCGTTTGAGGAATTTGAGGAGAGTTATTTCATCACTAAGGGCATCAAACATCATACTAGAGCAGGGCGATATGACCAAAACTTTTTATCATGATATACATTTGAAAATTTGCGATAACGATATAACTGACGATATAATTGACACTAGACAAAATACTTTACAACTCCACAACTTTATTAGTGTAAAAAATAAAAAAAACATCAATGTATTTTCACTTAAACAAGCAGCTGTTTTATGTGCATTAAAGTTATATAAAAAATTAACAGTTCAAATACAAATTCCTCACTGACAGTTTAACCAAAAGGCATTTCCAGTGGAAATTGGCCGACATATCCTCAGCATAACCATGTATAATATCCACAAAACTTAAAAAGAGCTTATACACACACAATACAGTAATATTATGTTGAAGCACAGTACGTATCACTCCGCGAGGCTCCTATCTACGATAGCCGTAATGCTCCGACAATCCATCAAGCAGTCCGGGTTCGTAGCTTAGCAAAGTCGTACTAAAACATTTGACAGATTTTCGAGCGCTGTGTACCACATAAAATCGTTTCGAGGTCAGTAAACAAAACCAGAATTCATACATAAGGCCCATTGGATTATAAGGGGCGCTGTCGATTTTCAGAAAATCAAAGTTTTGATTTTAAGTGTGCTGTATTTTCCAAAAAACACGGTAATAACGACGGCCCGCTAGCATGCTCTACCAAAAAAAAAAAAAAAAAAAAAAAGTGCTTTGTTGTGTATCTGATGGACGAAAGCTAAACCAGTTCCACACCACTGAAGTTGCAGCATTTTTACAAACCAATTCTGGTTCATCCGTTTCATTTAACGATCCGCTTTCGCTCTTCTCATTCTGCGTCGCCACCATGTGCGTATGAAAACAAAGGCACTGCGCATGCACATTTTACCCATATTCTATCGCGATATTTCATTTTCTTATCGTTGCCCAAAACTACACCGGTATTACCATGAATGGTATGATATGGCCCAGCCCTACATCATACCAATTTGAGCCAGAAAAGTAACACATGAAAGACAATCCTGATCATGTACTAATCACCAGGGTATGAAACATAAAAAGAGATGAAAGAGGCAAAACTGTGAGTCATAGTCAGGAGTTAAAGTGAGACGTTGTTCTCCTTTCCTTTTTGCACAGCACCTGAACAAACAGGTAATTTCAAATGCAGCGTTTCTATCAACAAACATCAGCAAACACACAAACTGTTTGTGTGCAGTTTGTCTCACAGTGTGTTGCTGGCTAAAGGTCCAGCTGCTGTACATCACAGGGAGAGAAAAGAAAGAGCTAACTTCACTCAGAGATGGAGAAAGATAAGACACACAGGACAGGAGAGGAAGAAGAGGGGTTAGATTTAAAGGGAAGGACTGCTCAGTGGGATTTGATCAACTGCAGATTAAAGCTTACATGTAAGTGCTCATGTGTTGAAATCAGATATTGGGTCTGTACATGTGACATTATGTTTGTTTCAGGTTTTGAAAGATGCTGCAAAACAATCTGAGACAGACTGTGTTATTCAAAGACTGCATGAAGATCCTCTGCAGGTTAGTGCAGGATAAACAGGTTAGTTTGCTGAACTGTGATGGATTTAAAGTAAAGAACAGTGTGTGACTGGTGCACAGTGACTGTGGTGCTCATGTCAGAGTTAGATTACATCAAGTGTAGCAGAGATTCATTTAAACTGAAGCTCATGATGCTGACATTCATTCACTGAGTTCCACCTTCATACCAACAGTATAGTGTCTAATATAAAGACAGTGTACTGTCAGTGTAGAGGATGGAAATCAGCCAGGACAGCTCATGAAACATCTGCTGACATCTGGTTGAATTCAGTTGTGTACATCCACAGAGAGCAGCAGGTCAGCTGATCACAGCCTGTACTTTAAGAAAATCTACTGGAGCTCTCAATAGAAATTATTGTGAGCTGTGATTCTTTTCCCCACGCTGAGTCACTACAGCTGATTTTAGGGTTCCCACCTGCTCAATCCCACTTTAACCTCTTCCCTGCTCATGTTCCTGTTTAGAGGCAAAGTCGCCCTCTACAGTGCAGGCAACAGAAAATACACGTTTTCTTTTCCTTCATTTTCTACTTAACTGATTCAAACAGAGAACCTTTATTACAAATAAATAGTTTGTACTTCATTTACTAATCTTATTTTATTATTACTTTAATAAAGCACAAGGTTCAGTTAACTTTGGATAAAAACATGTGTTTAAAAAGTTCTTCAAGGAGTTACTTTTTTACTCAGAGGACATTTACGAGCCTGTACTTTTTCACTTTAGCTTGAGTAAAGAAGGTGAATGAATATTTTTACTGAAGTATTTTTAACCCTCTCCGTGAATCGCTACCTTATTGTGGTGGAGGGGTTTGTGTGTCACAGGGATCCCAGGGAATATGTTGTCTGGGGGCTTTTGCCCCCTGGTAGGGTCTCCCATGGCAAATTGGTCCTGGGTGAGGGACCAGACAAAGAGCGATTCAGAAGACCCGTATGAAAAGAACATCGAGGGAACAGTTTAGCCTGCCCAGGATAGGGTTACCGGGGCCCCGCCCTGGAGCCAGACCCGGGGAGGGTGCCCGAGGGCGAGCGTCTGGTGGCCGGGCCTTAGTCCATGGGGCCTGGCCGGGCACAGCCCGAAGAGGAGACATGGGCCCATCCTCCCGCAGGCCCACCACCCGCAGGAGGCGCCATAGGGGTCGGGTGCAATGTGTGTCGGGCGGCGGCCAGGAGCGGAGGCCCTGGCGGACCGATCCCCGGCTGCCAAGACTGGCAATAGGGACATGGAATGTCACCTCTCTGGTGGGGAAGGAGCCTGAGTTAGTGCGTGAGGTTGAGAAGTACCGGCTAGATATAGTCAGGCTCACCTCTACGCATGGCTTGGGCTCTGGAACTAGTCTCCTGGAGAGGGGCTGGACTCTGTCTCAGTCTGGAGTTGCCCCTGGTGAGAGGCGACGGGCTGGGGTGGGTATTCTAATATCCCCCCGGCTTGCTGCCGGTACGTTGGGGTTTTTCCCGGTGGATGAGAGGGTTTGTTCCCTGCGCCTCAGGGTCGGGGAACGGGTCCTGACTGTCATCTGTGCTTATGCGCCGAGTGGCAGTTCAGAGTACCCAGCCTTCTTAGAGTCCCTGGGGGGGGGGGGGGGGGTGCTGGAAGGTGCCCCACCTGGAGACTCTGTTGTCCTACTGGGAGACTTCAATGCTCACGTGGGTAACGACAGCGAGACCTGGAGGGGCGTGATTGGGAGGAACGGCCTCCCTGATCTGAACCCGAGTGGTGTTTTGTTATTGGACTTCTGTGCAAGTCACAGTTTGGCCATAACGAACGCCTTGTTCGAACATAAGAGTGTCCATAAGTGCACGTGGCACCAGGATGCTCTAGGCTGCAGGTCGATGATCGATTTTGTAATCGTATCACCAGACCTGCGACCATATGTTCTGGACACTCGGGTAAAGAGAGGGGCTGAGCTGTCAACTGATCACCACCTGGTGGCGAGTTGGATCAGGTGGCGGGGGAGGACGCTGGACAGACCCGGTGCACCTAAACGCGTAGTGAGGGTGTGCTGGGAACGTCTAGCAGAGGCCCCAGTCCGCGAGATCTTCAACGCATACCTCTGGCAGAGCTTCAACAACATTCCGAGGGAGACTGGGGACATTGAGTCCGAATGGACCATGTTCAGCGTCTCCATTGCCGAAGCTGCTGCATTGAGCTGCGGCCGCAAGGTGGTTGGTGCCTGCCGTGGTGGTAATCCCCGAACCAAATGGTGGACACCAGAGGTGAAGGGAGCCACCAGGCTGAAGAAGGAGTCCTATCGGGCTTGGTTAGCCTGTGGGACTCCAGAGGCAGCTGACAGGTATCGACAGGCCAAGCGGAATGCGGCTCGGGCAGTGGCTGAAGCAAAAACTCGGGTGTGGGAGGAGTTCGGAGAGGCCATGGAAAAAGACTTTCGGACTGCCTCGAAGAGATTCTGGCAAACCGTCAGGCGTCTCAGGAGGGGAAAGCGGTGCTCTACCTGCACTGTGTATAGTGCTGGCGGCGCGCTGCTGACGTCGACTGAGAAAATTGTCAGACGGTGGAAGGAATACTTCGAGGACCTCCTTAATCCCACTGACACGTCTTCCGAGGAGGAAGCAGAGTCTGGGGATGAGGGGAATGACCCGCCAATTTCTGGGGTCGAGGTCACTGAGGCAGTTAAACCACTCCTCGGTGGCAGAGCCCCTGGTGTTGATGAGGTCCGCCCCGAGTTCCTGAAGGCTCTGGACGTTGTAGGGCTGTCCTGGTTGACACGCCTCTACAATGTTGCGTGGAGATCAGGGACAGTACCCCTGGACTGGCAGACCGGGGTGGTGGTCCCCATCTTTAAGAAGGGAGACCGGAGGGTGTGTTCCAACTACAGGGGGAATCACACTCCTCAGCCTCCCTGGGAAAGTCTATGCCAGGGTGCTGGAAAGGAGAGTTCGTCCGTTAGTCGAACCTTGGATACAGGAGGAACAATGCGGTTTTCGTCCTGGTCGCGGAACACTGGACCAGCTCTTTATCCTCTCGAGGATACTTGAGGGTGCATGGGAGTTTGCCCAACCAGTCTACATGTGTTTTGTGGACTTGGAGAAGGCATTCGACCGTGTCCCTCGGGGTGTCCTGTGGGAGGTGTTGCGGGAGTATGGGGTGTCTGGCCCACTGCTACGGGCCATTCGATCCCTATACAACCGTTGTAAGAGTTTGGTTCGCATTGCCAGCAATAAGTCGGACTCGTTTCCGGTGGGTGATGGGCTCCGCCAGGGCTGCCCTTTATCACCGATTCTGTTCATAATTTTTATGGACAGGATTTCTAGGCGCAGCCAAGTGGCGGAGGGCTTTCACTTCGGTGGCCTCAGAATCTCATCTCTGCTTTTTGCGGATGATGTGGTTCTGATGGCTTCATCGGGTGGGGGCCTCCAGCTCGCACTGGAACGGTTCGCAGCCGAGTGTGAAGCAGCGGGAATGAGGATCAGCACCTCCAAATCTGAGGCCATGGTTCTCAGCCGGAAAAGGGTGGAGTGCCCACTCCGGGTCGGGGATCAGTTCCTGCCCCAAGTGGAGGAGTTTAAGTATCTCGGGGTCTTGTTCGCGAGTGATGGGAGAAGGGAGCCGCAGATCGACAGACGGATTGGTGCTGCGGCTGCAGTGATGCGGACGCTGCACCGGTCCGTCGTGGTGAAGAGGGAGCTGAGTGTAAAAACGAAGCTCTCAATTTACCGGTCGATCTACGTCCCGACCCTCACCTATGGCCACGAGCTGTGGGTAGTGACCGAAAGAACGAGATCGCGGATACAAGCGGCAGAAATGAGCTTCCTCTGAAGGGTGGCTGGCCTCTCCCTTAGAGATAGGGTGAGAGGTTCGGCCATCCGGGAGGGGCTCAGAGTAGAGCCGCTGCTCCTCCACATCGAAAGGAGCCAGTTGAGGTGGTTCGGGCATCTGACAAGGATGCCCCCTGGGCGCCTCCTGGGTGAGGTGTTCCGGGCATGTCCCACCGGGAGGAGGCCCCGGGGCAGACCCAGGACGCGCTGGAGAGATTATATCTCTCGGCTGGCATGGGAACGCCTTGGTGTTCCCCCGGATGAGCTGGAGGAGGTGGCTGGGGAGAGGAAGGTCTGGGCTTCTCTGCTTAGGCTGCTGCCCCCGCGACCCGACCTCGGATAAAGCGGATGAGGATGGAAGTATTTTTAACACTAATATCTGTACTTCTACTTAAGTAGAGAGTAAATGTACTTTTGCCTCCTATGATAATTTCTATAATATTATTTATATCAGTGATGGCCAAATGAAGCTTTCTGAAACACTGAAGCTTGTATTGAAAAAGGTTCATTACTCAAAGCTTTTCAACACAGTCCTCTTTGGTGACATCTGCTGGCCAAAAATATGAAGAACAGCTTGAATCTACAAATTATAATAAAGAGCTTCATTATAATTGCCCACTCTAAAGAGCTCAGCTGACAGCTTCTGTTTAATATCAGGCTGCTGTTGTGGTGCTTTGAACGTGTATTTTTTGGGGTGATGAAAAAACTGTTAGGTTTAATGTATGTGTTGTAGGTTGCCATTTAGAAAGCTAGAATGCTTCTGTTTCCTATCTGGGTAACCTACACATATGACTACGTCCATGACATTGATAAGGGGAACAAGCAGCCCTGAGAAGAACAGATTCTACCAACAACAATCAGGGAGAGCTGCACTCCCATCATATAACCACACACAATGTATAATCACGCTTGCACAGCACAATCACTTTGTAACCAGTTATAGTAGTTTCTCATAGGTAATACAGCAACAAGCTTTATGAATATTCATGTGTGTACCCAATAAAAACAACATGCAGGGGGAAAGCAAGTTGAAGTGGGTTGGAGACAAGTGCTTCCCCCTCGCGAGTGAAAACTTGAGCTCTGTGTGACTTCGTTCCTGAGTGAGTTTCTGTTTATCCAACAGCATCAGGGGTAAAACTGTTATGTCCATTTGATTATTAATAATTTTGATGAATAAACCTTATTTAAACATGTGCTGTGGTCTCTAAAAAACAACATAATATACAACACAGTCATATAACAGGTTGGGAGTATGAGAGTTTTAGACGTGACTGATTATTTGGTGAAACTGATATTTTCCTCACCTTCTGTGTTGAGCTCATTGTTTCCTCTGTAGTGACTCAGCTGAGTCCAGATGGCTGAAAATGTTCCTCTGCTGCTCCGGCAGACTCTTCTCCTCCTGCTGATCAGCTGGGACACAAAACAGATCTTTGTTAGGCTCCACACTGCACTGAAGAGTCAAAGTGTCTCATATGTTCATCTGACAACAAAGTACAAATTTCATTACCGTATTTTCACGACCATAAGACGCACTGTACTAAAAGGCGCAGTCTCAGTTATGTGTGCCATTACTGTATTTAACACACACACACACACACAAGACGCACTGGATTATAGGGCGCATACAAGTACCGTATGCGCATTTAAAAATAAAGCGGGAGCAAACTTGAGTTCGGTACCTTACTCACATTTCTATTACCGGTAATCGTCATCATCAACAACACACAAGCATGTGTGCGTATTTAAAAATAAAGCAGGAGCAAAACAAAGTTTGGTACTCACATTTTTATCATCAATCAAACCCATCGAAGTACTCATCCTCTGTGTCTGAATTGAACAGCTGCGCTAAATCGCCATCAAACATGCCAGGTTCACTTTCTTCACTGTCAGAGTCACTTTCCGTGCCGTGCGGCTCCTCGGAAATGATGCCGGCTTTTGCGAAAGCTCGAACAACAGTGCCAGCAGACATGTTAGCCCAAGCATCTACAATCCATTGGCAAATTGTGGCGTAACTCACCCGGCGCAGCCTTCCACTCTTGGTGAAACTGTGGTCTCCATCGGTCATCCATCGCTCCCAGGCCGCTCGCAGCCTTACTTTGAACGGGCGGTTCACACCGATGTCCAGCGGTTGGAGTTCCTTTGTCAGGCCTCCCGGAATGACAGCAAGCTCACAGTTCATTTGTTTCACTAGTTTTTTCACATCGGCTGTGAGATGGGCACGCATAGAGTCACAGATTAAGAGCGATGGTGATGCATGGAAAAAACCACCTGGTCTCCTTACATACACCTCCCTCAGCCACTCTTTCATCATTTCCTCATCCATCCAGCCCTTTTCATTTGCCTTAATGATGATTCCTGCTGGAAACTTCTCTTTAGGCAAAGTCTTTCGCTTAAAAATCACCATAGGCGGCAGTTTCTGTCCATTAGCATGGCAGCCAAGCACAACAGTAAAAGAAGACTTTTCATACCCCGTTGTGCGTATCGCTACCGTGCTGGTCACCTTCTTCTCCACAGTGTGACTCACCGGGATGTCAAAAGTGAGCGGGATCTCGTGCATGTTTGTGATGTGGCTGGGCTGGATGTTTTTGTCGCCGATGTGTTTGCTGCAGTAGGAGCGGAAGATGGCCAGCTTTTCCTTATAATCCGCTGGAAGTTGCTGCGCTACCGTAGTCCTGGTCCGGATGGAAAAATGGCACCGTTTCATAAAATGAAAGCACCAAGACGGGCCTCCTTGGAAATGTTCAATGTTCATCTCTTCAGCTAGTGAAACTGCTTTTAGCCGAATGGTGACCGTCGAAACGCTTCTCCCGCTCGTTCTTTGCTCGATGATCCACCGCTCGAGTCTTTCCTCCAACTCGGGCCACCTCGCCTTATGTCCGCGGAAACTCAGCTGCGTTTCCTTGACCTGCCGGAGCTTGTTTTCTAGCTTCCTCCATTTGCGAGCCATCGATTCGTTAATCTTAAATTCTCTCGCCGCTGCTCGATTTCCATGTTCCTCCGCGTAGCTGATGGCCTTCAGTTTAAACTGTGCTTCGTAAGCGTGTCTCTTTGCCATTTTCAGGGTTGTTAAAACAACGATGTCCTGCATAACGCACATACCTGTTCTTTTATACAGGTATGTGCGATAAAGTCAACGCCCACACTTCACCCTTTAGCGTTCTCATGGTGTTCTCTACTACGTCCTCATTACAACACACAGGGCGCACTGCGCTATAGGGCGCGCCGTACTTTTTGAAGAAAATCTAATACTTTTAAGTGCGCCTTATGGTCGTGAAAATACGGTAAAGCTCATTGATCAAATAATGTGAATGCAGCGACTCACTCACTGTGAACGGTAATTATGGCCATTGATTAATGAGCTTTGATCAGTGGTTTCAGTGCTTTCCTTCCTGCTTTGACTGCAGCTGTGTTTGACACAGGAAGACATTATTACATTCTTCACGATTATACTTTGTTCTTTTTGGGGGAAGTGCAGCTTTAACCCTTCACATTATTCAAGTCAACCCAACAAATCAATCTGAACGATCACAGGTGGAAAAACTTCTATAGATAAAATAAACTAAAACCCAGCATTCAATCCACAACATGATTCTCCCAAATCACCAAGAGCTGCAAATTAACCAGCACAATATAATTTTTATTCTCTGTGCTTTCAAATATGAACACTGTTTACTTTCATCTCTGTTTCATTAGTTTTTGTTAACATCTTCCTGTGCATCACTTTACAGCAGCCAGACTCATTAAAATGAGACTTTGTAGGAGTTCACTTCCTCTCATGTGTTCATCCACAGCAGCTGGACAATAAAGTTTATTGTGACCCTGATACTGCAGCAGATCGCTCTCATCCATTTCCTGTTATCACTTCAAATAGAAATGAGGCTGTAGAGGTTTGGTGCAGGCAGAAAAACAGCTGCAGGGACAATGAAAAGACTTTTCTGCTCCAACTTCTCCCAGCATGCTGAGCTAATGATTAGCTGGTGTTTTTCTCCAAACACTCTCTCACTCTTCTCTCAACGTGTTGACAATAAACTGAACAGACACCGAGGAGAGCAGCAGAAGACCTCATTCAGGAGCCAAACTCAACATGAACTGAACTCACAGTAAAGTTAGCTCGGTGCTTACCTTTAGATGAGCCCACAAACCGAGAGAAACTCCGTGATGAAGCTGGAACTCTTTCCAAACACAGGAAACAGATCAGGGAGCAGAGACCCACGTGGTTCACGCTGATCTCAGCTACGATCCAGGAGACAAGGGTGGGTAGATCGATGCAGATATCGATCCAAACGTTGGTTTAGTTTGTTTTATCATCCAAATTCACTATTTTACTCGCTTAGGAAGAAACGGTAGCTCCGTCTGGGTTGTCACTACCCGATCCGTACCGGAAACCCGATCGGTACCCCGCATGCGCGAAAGGTGTCTACTTCCGGTCGAAGCGTTTTTTTGTTTTTTTAAAAATAAACTTTATTTAACAAACAATGAGTATACAACATAGGAACGAATGAAGTACACAAAGCAACAGAACATGAACACACAAAGCCAGGGGTAAAAGAAACAAGTAACAATTATAAGAATACACGCAAAAATTCACATATATAGTTTTGAGCGGTCGAAGCGGTTTACGATAGTTACGGGTCAGAGTATCTGTAAAGATGTTAAGAATAATAAGTATCTCTTAAATTTTTTCCAATAATAAAGCATTTCAATATAATGTAGACCAAAACAAAAAATAAAAAGATAGTTACGGATCAGGACTCCCCGATCAGTACTGCGCATGTGCACGTTTTTCTTCTTCTGATTGATTTAATGGCAGTTTACTCCCAAGTCTACGAGTAAAGCGCCACCTGCTGACCAAACGAATGAACAGTATTGTAAACTGAAGCAGCGTTATTACAAATGCATGCTTAATTTGATTTAGTGATAGTCGAGTGTGTTTATGCTTGTCTGTGTGAAGAGGATTGTTGGAATAGTGATGATGGTGTCCGCTATCACTGTCAGTTGTCATCCATCCATCCATCCATTCGCTTCCGCTTATCCTTTTCAGGGGGCGAGAGGCGGGGTACACCCTGGACAGGTCGCCAGTCCGTCGCAGGGATAACACACAGGGACAGACAACCATTCACACTCACATTCACTCGCACATTCACACCTAGTGGCAATTTTGGATTATCCAATTAACCTATCCCCACAAGCTGCATGTCTTTGGACGGTGGGAGGAAGCCGGAGTACCCGGAGAGAACCCACGCAAACACGGGGAGAACATGCAAACTCCACACAGAAAGACCCCGGCCTGATGGTGGAGTTGAACTCAGGACCTTCTTGCTGTGCGGCAACAGTGCTAACCACCGTGCCACCGTGCTGCCCTCAAACACTTAATCTGGCTCATGAATCTTTACGTGACACATTACTAAGTCAGTATTATCAAGTCTGTAATTAGGCGCCATTCTTCATATTTTACGGTGCTGTTGTTCAATCGGGGGACGCTCTCTGTTGAGGAGAAAAGCATGAATTTGTTTGTAAATGGATTATCCACTGTTTAAATGTCCTGGTAGTGGGAGGCAGAGCTGTTGAGAAATGCTAGCAGCTAACTGGGCGCTAACCGTATCATTCAAATTTTTTTTATTTATTTTTTCATAAATTTATTTAATTTATGCACACATTTACAATCTCTCATTGGGAGACAACATTGGTGCAACAACATCTTCAAATGTTGAGTAAGAAACCAAATGAAATAGAAGAAGACTAAAAGAAAAACAAAACAAAAAAAACCCCCATATAAATATGTGAAGGCCATTCTTATGACATTTAACAGTTTCCTTTCTGTGAACACTTTAACATACATGTGGCTTACTTGGTACACTAAAACAAAACACATTCATTAAAAGGATAGAAACTGGGTCCCATTTTCACATATCAAAGCAGCATGATTACATGAATCCTTCAGTAATTCTAAAGATGACAAAAAACATTTTAATTCAATCTTCAATACAGTTATTGTATAAAACTTGTGTTAGAGTCAGTGGGGTCATCCCATCTATTCTTACACTCAACCAGTCTACCAAATCTCAAATCAAATCCTGCCAAAAGTCAGTCGTTACTGAGCAGGAAAAAAACAAATGATCAATACTTTCTTCATTTTGTAAACAAAATCAACATGGCTCCACCTCAAACCCAAACCTTTTTTTAAGCATTTCAGCTGCTGGGTAATATCCATTAATTATTTTAAATTGCATTTCTTTGACTTTGGGGGGGGGATAGGCCATTTTAAAAAGTGTGTATATTTGTTCGTTATTTTAACGTTACTCCCTTTTAATTTTGTGTTACTGTTAAAATCATGAAATAATTCATTTTTAAATATTTTCTTTATGGTTTTATTATTATATTTTTTATCAGTCAAAGGAATCTGATTTAGCTGTAAAGAAGGTAAACTAATTTGTCCCTTAGAGTAATATAAATAGCCTTGTATCAAACTCAACAGAGGTAAGGGGATCGCCTTACAAACCTTGTCATATTCTCTAAGGGAACACTGAATGTTAAACTTTGCATTGAAAACACCCACTGAGAGAAACTGACCCCTTTCATCAAGTAAATCTGTTATAAAGATGATGTTTTTTTCATACCACTCTTTAATGAACAATGACTTCCTATTAATTGTAATGGTCCTGTTATTCCACAAGGTGGAGCAATGTGGTGAAAAGTTATGGGCAAAAACCATCTTCCAATAAGACAAGACCTGCTTATGATATTCTGCCAGTTTTACAGGCAACTTCAATATATCAAAATCACATTTCAGGAGAAAATCCAACCCTCCCACCTTTTTGAAAATATTTTTAGGGATATGGAACCATATGGAGTCAGGTTTCAAGAGGAAGGCTTTTATCCAGTTTATTTTAAATACTCCAACCATTGATTGAAAATCAATTGTCTTTATACCACCTTTAGTGTAATCTTTGACGAGTTGTGATTTTATAATGTAATGTGTTTTATTGCGCCAAATGAATTGATAGATTATAGAGTTAATCTTTTTAATACTTTTCGGGGTAATGTATAATGAGTAAGCTGGATAAACCATCTTTGAGACGCCCTCTGATTTGGATAATAGATTGCGTCCAAAAATTGTAATATCTCTCGTTAACCAATGATTTAGTGTTTTGGACATGCCATCAATTTTGTCTTTTAGGTTTTTTGATCCTCTAGTGTTGATGTCTTTGTTTAAATAAATGCCTAGATATTTGAGTTCATTTTTCACTGGAATCGTCCTCATGCTATTTTCCAAACAATCATAAAGTGGCAAAAGTTCACACTTCTTTAGATTCAGACACAAGCCTGAAGCTTTAGAAAAAATTGAAATGACATTCAATGCTGTCTCAAGTTTTGATTTATCCTTTAAAAATATTACTGTGTCATCTGCAAACTGACTTATTTTCAGTTCAGAATCAAAAATATTTATTCCTTCGATGTCTGAATGGTTCACAATGAGGTAGGCCATTAATTGAGTGCAAAGAATAAATAATTTTGGAGAAATTGGGCAACCCTGTCGAATTCCACGGATCACGTCTATCCTAGGTGTTATGCCTGGATTAATAAACTTTCTGAATTAATTAATGGATCGATAGTCAATCATATCTAATATTAATCTTATGTTATTATGAATCTGCCTTCCTTTAGTAAACGCTGATTGGCACTTATCAATTAATTTGTTTAAGACGCTCTTAATCCTATTTGCATATACTAAGGCTAATAATTTGTAATCGTTACATAAAAGTGTTATGGGTCTCCAATTGTCTTGCACTGTAAATTTTTGTTTGGTTTGGGCAATAAGGTTATTAATCCTGTTTTCATTGTTGGGGATAGTTCTTCATTTTTTAAACAATCCAAAAATCCATTAAATAACAAATCTTTAATGTCTTACCAAAAGGTTTTTATAAAATTCAATCGTTAGACCGTCAATTCCAGGCGATTTTCCATTTTTCATTTGTTTTTTTACCTGGTCTTTAATCATATCAAAAAAGATGTCTGCATTCTCTTTTTCGGTTCTTGGTTTATACAGATTACTATAGAATATGTTAATTTCCTCACTAATTTGGTTTGGTTCCTCTATCATGGTGCCATCCTTACTCAATTTAGTTATTTTTTTCTTTGTTTGTCTACGCTTCTCTAGACTATAGAAATAAGATGAATTTTTTTTCCCCATGCTCAATCCACTTGGCTTTAGACCTTACATATGCTCCTTTAGCCTTAATCAAGTACACCTCATCTAGCTGGTGTTGTAAAGATTGTAAGCGTTCTGACTCTTCTGCAGTCATACAAGGCTCACCACATAATAAATGTATTTGTTCAATTAGATTTTTCTGTTTACGTATGCGTAGGGCAGACACTTTCTTTCCCATTTCTATAGCTAGTTGTTTGACACTATATTTAAACCACTCCCATTTACTGACATTAGTCATCCTCATTTTGTTAATTTCTAATTTAAGTTTTTTAACTTGTGTACAGAAGTCTTTGTTTTGTAATATACTATTGTTAAATTTCCATATGTTTTCAGATCTTTGTTGTTTACGTAGAGATAATGAGAGACTTATCAGACAATGATCAGTAAGTGGGGTTGTTTGGGTCTCACATTTCGTAACATATGATGATACTGTTTGGGAGACAAGCCAATAATCTAATCTTGAACATACGTTCTTATTTGTTGAACTAAACCAAGTGTATTTCTTCGTATTTGGGTTTGTCATCCTCCAATAATCCATCATATTAGTTGTTCTACAAAAGTCACAAATAATGCTATCGTGTTCTGGTTGTTTCCCTCTCTGTGGTTGCCTGTCAAGCCATAAGATAAGATAAGATAAGATAAGATAAGATAAGATAAGATAAGATAAGATAAGATAAGATAAGATAAGATAACCTTTATTAGTCCCACACGTGGGAAATTTGTTGGACAGTGCAAAAGTTATGAAGCAAAAATTAGAATAAAATAAAATAAGAATAAATACAGTACACAACTGTTACAGAATAAAATAAAATACTATATACAGTAGAATAAAATATACAATAAGATAAAAATAGAATACAAATGTTATATACAACTGAGTAAAAATACAACGATGCCAGAAAAGATTATTGCACATTAGTGTTATTGCATATTTGTGGATGTGTGTGTTTGATGAGTTAAAGTCTTTGTTGTGGAGTCTGACAGCAGTGGGGAGGAAAGACCTGCGAAATCTCTCCATCCCGCACTGTGGGTGCCGCAGTCTCCCACTGAAGGAGCTGCTCAGTGCTGTCAGTCTCCTGCATGGGGTGGGAGATGTTGTCCAACAGGGATGACAGCTTAGCCACCATTCTCCTGTCACTCACCACCTCCACTGGGTCCAGAGGGCATCCTAGAACAGAGCTGGCCCTTCGGATCAGCCTGTTCAGTCTCTTCCTGTCCCCAGCAGAGATGCTGCCGCCCCAGCAGACCACACCATAAAAGATGGCTGAGGCCACCACAGAGTCATAGAAGGTCTTCAGGAGTGGGCCCTCCACTCCAAACGTCCTGAGTCTCCGCAGCAGGTACAGCCTGCTCTGCCCTTTCCTGTAGAGGGCGTCTGAGTTATGAGTCCAGTCCAGTTTGCTGTTCAGATGAACACCAAGGTACCTGTAGCTGTCCACAGCCTCGATGTCCATACCTTGGATGTTCAGTGGTTGCAGTGGAGGATGTTTGTGCCTGCGGAAGTCTACCACCAGCTCCTTGGTTTTACTGGCATTGATCTGGAGGTAGTTCAGCCGGCACCAGTCCACAAAGTCCTGAGTCAGTCCTCTGTACTCCTTGTCGCCCCCATCAGCGATGAGGCCGACTATTGCAGAGTCATCAGAGAACTTCTGCAGGAAGCATTGGGTGGAGTTGTGGGAGAAGTCTGCAGTGTAGATGGTGAAGAGGAACGGAGCCAGAACCGTTCCCTGTGGGGCCCCCGTACTGCAGACGACCCTGTCCGATACACAGCCCTGAGTTCTCACATACCACAGTATGTCGGTCGGTGAGGTAGTCCAGAATCCAGGTAGTGAGGTGATGGTCCACTCCTGAGTTCTCCAGCTTGTCCTTCAGAACCGAGGGAAGAATGGTGTCGAAGGCACTGGAGAAATCAAAGAACATGATTCTCACAGTGCTCCCAGCAGTCTCCAGGTGAGCGAGGGAGCGATGTAGGAGGTGAATGACGGCATCATCCGCTCCAATGCCAGGTTGGTAGGCAAACTGAAGTGAGTCCAGTGATGAGCTCACAAGGCGCCGAAGCTGAGCCAGGACCAACCGCTCCAGGGTCTTCATCAGGTGGGATGTCAGAGCCACCGGCCTGTAGCTGTTGAGGTCCTTGGGGCGTGAAGTCTTTGGCACTGGAACAACACAGGAGGTTTTCCAGAGCTGTGGGACTCTTCCCAGCCTCAGGCTCAGGTTGAAGAGGTGCTCCATCACACCACACAGTTGGTCCGCGCAGGACCTGACGACCCTTGAGCTGATGCCATCTGGACCCGCTGCCTTCTTGGCTTTAATCCTCCTCAGTTCCCTCCTAACCTGGGTGGTTGAGAGAGACAGGCTGGAGCCTTGTGTTGAGTGTGTATTGGATGCTGTTGTTGGGGGTGGGGAGGAGTGAGCAGGGTGAATAGAGGACAAACTGCGTCCCTTCTCCGCTCAACACGAAACGCGTAATAATTTCTCTGAATGCGGGACGATTCCGTCTTTTTACGGGACGGTTGGCAACTCTAATAACTAACCTTATGAATAAAATGAAGTTCAACATCAGTAACATCATAGCACCCGCCCAGCAGTATATAAATTCCGTCATGCTAGCTAGCACGCAGTAAGAGTTATTGTAACTGACTGTAAAAAGTCAGCACAACGAAAATAAACTCCACCTAAACTTGGTTTATATCTGACCCAGATAGACTGCAGGTCATAACTTCTTACCTGAAGTTCAGTTCACCTGATACTCGGACCGGTGGGCGCCTCGGGCCTCTCCTCCTGCCTCCCCTCTCCCTCATCCACCTCCTGGCCTCCATCACTTGTTAATTTTATTGAATCTGTGGAAGCTACGCCATAGCCACCACCAAACAACTGAGTTATGTTTACACACCGGCCAGCATCTGGCCAATCCACCGCCTTTCATTGTTTATACCCTTAAAAAAACAAAACAAAACAAAAACAAAGCATCGGGCCACCGAGCAAATGCCTGCCCGATGGCGACTCCAGCTATGGTCGTGCCATCAGTTAACCCTTCGCGTGCAACTGTGGCACGCGTGCCTAGGGTTGCCCACCCCTGGTGTACAGTATCTTATGAATATATTATTCCAGTGTTTTTTCTCAAAATTTTCTATGCAACTTTGCACTGTCCACTGCTGTAACAAAACAAATTTCCCACACGTGGGACTAATAAAGGTTATCTTATCTTATGCAACCGAGTCTCCCATACTGGCATCCTTACACTGGCTGCCAGTTAGGTTTTGAATTCATTTTAAGATTTTATTATGTGTTTTTAAGGTGTTGCATGGGTTAGCACCCTCATACCTTTCTGATCTTTTAAATTGGTTCGCTCCTTCAAGATCACTGAAGTCTGTGGATCAGATGCTCTTAGCTGTCCCAAGGTCCAGATTAAACACAGAGGATAAGAAAGGTCTGGCCTCTCTTATCTGGAAACAACATTAACAAAATTGATTGAAAAACCTGTGGCAAAAATTCCTTTTTGTTTAGTTTTGTAAAGCTACAAAGTGATGAACTAGATTACTGGTAGAATGACGTATAAATGAAACATGGTTTGCCCTCTTATGCATATTGTATTGCTGTATCATGACTAGTGATGTGCGATACCACTGATTTCCTTTCTGATCCGATACCAAGTAAAATTCAGGGTGGTATCGACGATACTGAACCGATACCGATACTTTGTACAAAAACTTATTTTATTTATTTTATCTTAAATTTTAGCGTCATCATGATTACAGGACATCAGACTACTTGTATGGGCAGAAATCTGTGCCATCAGAAACTGAATTTGAATAAGTTAAATTTGAATTTGAATTACTCGGATTGAATCTGAATTGTAACTTGAATGAAAGCTTTTGAAAACTGAATTTGAATTAGTCTAATTTGAAATTGAATTTATGGTTTGGCTGCTAGCTAAAAACGCTAATTTAGCCTAGTTTGCCCTGATTTCAGCTTTGAGAAACAAATATGATCGACTGTTTCTAGTAGAATTCCAAAGTTGTCATCTTGTACCCTGTCAGAGCCCTGTATGCTTGCAGAGACCCCTACAGTAGGGAAACATGCAAAACGCTGTCCAAACCTTTGTATTTGAGCTTTATTTATGTCTTACACAGCATCCCAACTCTTTAGCGAACTTAATAACTTTAGCTAAAGTGAATAGTTAGTCTAATTCATTAGTGCAGCATTACTGGATCACCAGTAATGTTAGCCACGCTAATACCTAACTGCACAGCCTAAAATCATTTTCTCAAAAGTTGACAGCGCGCCTTATGTATGAATTCTGGTTGTGCTTGATCACCGCGAACCGATTTTATATGGTACACGGCGCTCAGCAATCTGTCAAAAAAATTTTTTTAGTTCGACTTTGGTAAGTGTAGAATTACAGGGATTATTTTACATTACCATCATCTTTATCATTGCATTAATTATCATTTCATCAAAGCATTTATTGAAGCTGCTGGCATTATGTTATAATTTGTATTACAGGGGTTATCATAATCACATATTAACATGTTTATTACAGGTGCAGTTATAACCACTTAAATCGTTGAGTTAAATCTATAATCTTAAAAGCTTATATGCTGAGTGTACAAACCGGATTCCAAAAAAGTTGGGACACTAAACAAATTGTGAATAAAAACTGAATGCAATGATGTGGAGATGGCAAATGTCAATATTTTATTCAGAATAGAACATAAATCATGGCACAAAAGTTGAAACTGAGAAAATTTATCATTTGAAGGGAAAAATATGGTGATTCAAAATGTCATGGTGTCAACAAATCCCAAAAAAGTTGGGACAAGGCCATTTTCACCACTGTGTGGCATCTCCCCTTCTTCTTACAACACTCAGACATCTGGGGACCGAGGAGACCAGTTTCTCAAGTTTAGCAATAGGAATGCTCTCCCATTCGTGTCTAATACAGGCCTCTAACTGTTCAATCGTCTTGGACCTTCTTTGTCGCACCTTCCTCTCTATGATGCGCCAAATGTTCTCTATAGGTGAAAGATCTGGACTGCAGACTGGCCATTTCAGTACCCGGATCCTTCTCCTACGCAGCCATGATGTTGTGATTGATGCAGAATGTGGTCTGGCATTATCTTGTTGAAAAATGCAGGGTCTTCCCTGAAAGAGATGACGTCTGGATGGGAGCATATGTTGTTCTAGAACCTGAATATATTTTTCTGCATTGATGGTGCCTTTCCAGACATGCAAGCTGCCCATGCCACACGCACTCATGCAACCCCATACCATCAGAGATGCAGGCTTCTGAACTGAGCGTTGATAACAACTTGGGTTGTCCTTGTCCTCTTTGGTCCGGATGACATGGCGTCCCACATTTCCAAAAAGAACTTCGAATCGTGACTCGTCTGACCACAGAACAGTCTTCCATTTTGCCACACTCCATTTTACATGATCCCTGGCCCAGTGAAAACGCCTGAGCTTGTGGATCTTGCTTAGAAATGGCTTCTTCTTTGCACTGTAGAGTTTCAGCTGGCAACGGCGGATGGCACGGTGGATTGTGTTCACTGACAATGGTTTCTGGAAGTATTCCTGAGCCCATTCTGTGATTTCCTTTACAGTAGCATTCCTGTTTGTGGTGCAGTGTCGTTTAAGGGCCCGGAGATCACGGGCGTCCAGTATGGGTTTACGCCCTTGACCCTTACGCACAGAGATTGTTCCAGATTCTCTGAATCTTCGGATGATGTTATGCACAGTTGATGATGATAACTGCAAAGTCTTTGCAATTTTTCGCTGGGTAACACCTTTCTGATATTGCTCCACTATCTTTCTGCGCAACATTGTGGGAATTGGTGATCCTCTACCCATCTTGGCTTCTGAGAGACACTGCCGCTCTGAGAAGCTCTTTTTATACCCAATCATGTTGCCAATTAACCTAATTAGTGTTAATTGGTCTTCCAGCTCTTCGTTATGCTCAAATTTACTTTTTCCAGCCTCTTATTGCTACTTGTCCCAACTTTGTGTGAATTGTGTGGATGCCCTTTAGGGCATCCACACAATTCACGTCTGTTTAAACACTCTAAAATAATTTTTCCTTGTTTTCCTTACTTTTACTCCCCACATTAAAAAAAAGACTTTCTACTCATTACATTTTCAAAACAGACTTTTTACTTTTGGTTGGAGGAATTTGAGGGGAGTTATTTCATCACTAAGGGCATCAAACATTGAACCGATTTGAGCCTGAAAAGTAACACATGAAAGACAATCCTGATCGTGTACTAATCACCAGGGTATGAAACATAAAATTTAACTCAGATTAACTCTGCCTCAGATTCAGCCTTTTCCATGCAGTAGAATTGCTAACATGCTAACACAGTTTAATGAGGAGAGTTGTTCCAAACAGTCAGGCTAAAATTACAAGATAAAAATATAAATACATACCTCACAGTAACTATGCTTGGAGAGTCTCTTTCTGGTGTGGATCTGTTGGTGTTGTCTCAGGTGATGTTGTCAGGATCTGTGTTGTGGATGAGAGAAGGAGGACCCAAACGCTGGACTCACAGGTAGGTAGGTGAAGGTTGGTATTTATTGCCGATGGAGTGAACAAACAGAACAGAGGTAGGAAGTGGCTGGCTGGACGACTGACCGAATGACTGAAGGACTGACTGAAAGGCTGAATGGTTGGCTGACTGAACGCAGGCGTAAACAACACCATAACATCATACGAACATCAATGACACAACAAGGAACGAGTAGAAACAGAGGACTTAAATACACAGACTGATGAGGATGATAATGAGAGACCGATGAGTACACAGCTGAACACAATCTGGCTAATGACACGAGGCGAGCTGACACAGGGAAAGCAGGAAGAGGGAACATTAATGTGGCAAACTAAACTGAACATGAACAGAACTGAAAACACTGGGTCACCGACCCAGGAACCCTGACAGTACCCCCCCCCCGTCAAGGCCGGCACCCGACGGCCGAAAGAAAGAAAAACCAAGACAGGGCGGGCGGAGGGGGCCCAGGACGGAGGGACGGGGCCCAAAACAAAAACAGTTCAGGTGGGCGGCCACGCGGCCAGTGGCTGAGCCCGGACAGTTCAGGCGGGCGGCCGCGAGGAAGGCGGCAACGCTGAAGTTGGTCCGGTGGGTGGCCACGAGGAAGGCGGCGGCCACTGAGGAGGCGACCCGGTGGGCGGCCGCGAGGAAGACTGCGGCGGCCACTGAGGAGGCGATCCGGTGGGCGGCCGCGAGGAAGACGGCGGCGGCCACTGAGGAGGCGATCCGGTGGGCGGCCGCGAGGAAGACGGCGGCCGCCACTGAGGAGGAGGTCCGGTGGTCGACCACGCTGGCGATGATGTCCAGCTGTTGGCCTGGAAAGTGGCCAGCGATTCCGAGGTGCAGGCTCGGGCGGCGGCGTGGCAGCCACAGGACCAGGCGAAGCTGAGTCTGGACCAGGCGGAGCAGAAGCCGAGGCCAAGGCTGTGCCAGGTGACTGCATGGGAGCCGGCGGTGATGGAGCAGATGAAGCCGAGGCCGGGGCCGGGCCAGGCGAGGGTGAAGCCGAGGCTGGGGCCGGGCCAGGCGAGGGTGAAGCCGAGGCCGGGGCCGGGCCAGGCGAGGGTGAAGCCGAGGCCGGGCCGGGCCAGGTGAGGCAGAAGCCGAGGCCGGGGCCGGGCCAGGCGAGGCAGAAGGTGAGGCCGAGGCCGGGCCAGGAGGCGCGGAGGCCTCTGGCTGGAGACAGGCTGGGCCAGGAGGCGCGGAGGCCTCTGGCTGGAGACAGGCTGGGCCAGGAGGCGCGGAGGCCTCTGGCTGGAGACAGGCTGGGACAGCGGGTGCGGAAACCCCTGGCTGAGGAGCGGCCGGGCCAGCGGGTGCGGAAACCCCTGGCTGAGGAGTGGCCGGGCCAGTGGGTGCGAAAACCCCTGGCTGAGGAGCGGCCGGGCCAGCGGGTGCGGAAACCCCTGGCTGAGGAGCGGCCGGGCCACCGGGTGCGGAAACCCCTGGCTGAGAAGCAGGAGACCTCACAGCTGGCTCTGGATGCTGTGGCTTCGGGTCCGGGAGCTGAGATGGATGGTGAAAGAGAGGCTGGACTACGGGGGCCTGGAGGACGGGAGCAGGCTGGACCACGGGGGCCTGGAGGACGGGAGCAGGCTGGACTACGGGGGCCTGGAGGACGGGAGCAGGCTGGACTACGGGAGACTGGAGGACGGGAGCAGGCTGGACTACGGGAGACTGGAGAACGGGAGGAGACTGAACTACAGACAGGACTGGAGGCGACTCGACTACAGACTGGACGAGAGCAGGTGACTGGGCTACAGAAGAGTGAACTGGCTGGACCGGGAGCTGAACAGCAGGAGAGGGAGCCGACTGGGCTGGAGGCTGAACAGCAGGAGAGGGAGCCGACTGGGCTGGAGGCCGAACAGCCGGTGAGTGAACTGACTGGAGTGGGGATGCTAAGGGATGAATAGAGGTGGGTGAGGCTGACGACGGAGCTGTGGTTGGTGTGGCTGGTGGCTGAGCTATAGACTGTGCTAGTGAGGGAGATAAAGCTATAGCCTGGGCTAGTAAAGCTGGTGCCTGAGCAGGAGAAACCTCAGCTAGCCTAACCAGTGACAATGCGAGGGCGTGAAAGGCTGGATCAGGAGGTGGATGAGGTGGTGGACTGATTGGTAAGCAGGCTAGCTCTTCCAAGCCTCCAGAGCGTGAGGGCACTGGCTGGAGAGCTTCGGCTGGGCCTCTGGGACGGTCAGGTTGGATTTGGGCTGCCCTCAGCCTAGGTGCTGGGACAGGCACGGGAGGTGGCTGGACACCAGTCACCCCCACCCGAGAAACAGGAGCGGGTATGGAGGTAGACTGGGTCGCAGCTGCCCTCCTCCTGGGAGCTGGCACAGGTGTGGGTGTAGGCTGACTGATGGGAGAGGAAATAATGACTGGGTGAGTGCTACTGACAGGTTTATCAGGGACTGTTCTGGTCTGTCTGCCATCACTATTTACAGTCTGTGACTTTACAGTCTTTGAGGGAGCAGAGCAGAAGAAATCTTCCCAGTCCACATCATCCTCCAGGAGGGAAACTCCCCATGTATCAGAAATTAGTCCGTTCTTTGTTTTAAGTGAGGAGTCAGATGGTGAGTACGAAAAACAGTCACTGGAGCTCACCATCGGGAGTTGCTCCAAATGGTCCATATCATGGCGGCGTGAGCGCCGCTTTCCCCGGGAAGAGGAAGCGGGCGGGGTACGCAGCCGAGCCTCCGTTGAGCCGAGGTGATGGGGAGAGGCTGGAGAATGCAGCGGCCGGCGGGTGAGCGAGGAGTGGAGTGGCGAGGGAGCGAGCGGCCGAAGCTTGGCCGGTGACGCCCACTCTCCACGGCGAATGCTCCGATGCAGTAGAGGCAGCAGGCGGAAGAACGTGGCGCCCTCGAGGCCCGCCCCGAGCCAGACGAGTACCTGCGAGGACGTGCTCTCCCTCGGCGAAGAGCCGCTGCTTTCCTCTAAGCTCCTCCGTCCAGCGAAGGAGCGCTGCCTCCTGCCGCTCAAAAGGTTCAGAGTCCGCTGGGTCCACAACGCGGGGTCGTGTCATTCTGTCAGGATCTGTGTTGTGGATGAGAGAAGGAGGACCCAAACGCTGGACTCACAGGTAGGTAGGTGAAGGTTGGTATTTATTGCCGATGGAGTGAACAAACAGAACAGAGGTAGGAAGTGGCTGGCTGGACGACTGACCGAATGACTGAAGGACTGACTGAAAGGCTGAATGGTTGGCTGACTGAACGCAGGCGTAAACAGCAACATAACATCATACGAACATCAATGACACGACAAGGAACGAGTAGAAACAGAGGACTTAAATACACAGACTGATGAGGATGATAATGAGAGACCGGTGAGTACACAGCTGAACACAATCTGGCTAATGACACGAGGTGAGCTGACACAGGGAAAGCAGGGAGGGAACATTAATGTGGCAAACTAAACTGAACATGAACAGAACTGAAAACACTGGGTCACCGACCCAGGAACCCTGACAGATGTGGAGCTTTAAAAGTCTTCTCACAAAGCTCACATTCATAAGGTCTCTCCTCTGTGTGGGTAAACATGTGTTGTTGTAACTGCGTGTTTGTTGTAAATTTTTTGCCACACTGATCACAGCAGTACACATCATGTCTGGTGTGAATGCGTAGGTGTCTATTTCTGCTCTCAATCCGACTGAAAGTTTTCCCACAAATGTCACAGCTGTATGCTTTAATTCCAGCGTGGGTAACTAGATGATTCTGTAAGTAGCTACTGTGAGTAAAAGCTCTGCCACACTGATCACAGCTGTACGCTTTAACTCCACTGTGGATGAGTTGGTGTTGTTTTAGGGAACACTTCCTGGAAAAACTCTTTCCACACATGTCACAGCTGAACGGTTTCTCTCCAGTGTGGATGACCTGATGCTGTTTTAGGTAACACTCGAAAATAAAAACCTTCCCACACTCGTCACAGGTGTGCTTTTTCTCCCTTTCTTCTGTGAGGTTTGTCGGCCTCCTGAGAGCGCTGACTTCTCGCTCCATGTTGGTCCTGCAGTGACAGAGATACAAACAGAGGCAGTGAGTGAAATGCAGTCGTGGAACAAACTCAACCTTCAAACTCCCTCCATTAACACTAGTTTTAAACCTGAAGGTGGAGTGTGGCACCAAACACCTTAAAGGTCTCTTATCCCCACCTGTTGGTAGTTCTAACACATTACATCCAACCTGGTGTTAAAAACAATTCATGACTTTTTAAACACTCTAAAATCATTTTTCCTTGTTGTCCTTACTTTTACTCCCCACATTAAAAAAAGGACTTTCTACTCATCAAATTTTAAAAACAGACTTTTTACTTTTCGTTGGAGGAATTCGAAGGGAGTTATTTCATCACTAAGGGCATCAAACATCAAACTGATTTGAGCCGAAAAAAAAAAAAAGAAAACACATGAAAGACAATCGTGATCGTGTACTAATCACCAGGGTATGAAACATAAAAAGAGATGAAAGAGGCAAAACTGTGAGTCATAGTCAGGAGTTAAAGTGAGACGTTGTTCTTCTTTCTTTTTTGCACAGCACCTGAACAAACAGGTAATTTCAAATGCAGCGTTTCTGTCAACAAACATCAGCAAACACACAAACTGTTTGTGTGCAGTTTGTCTCACAGTGTGTTGCTGGCTAAAGGTCCAGCTGCTGTACATCACAGGGAGAGAAAAGAAAGAGAGCTAACTTCACTCAGAGATGGAGAAAGATAAGACACACAGGACAGGAGAGGAAGAAGAGAGGTTAGATTTAAAGGGAAGGACTGCTCAGTGGGATCTGATCAACTGCAGATTAAAGCTTACATGTAAGTCCTCATGTGTTGAAATCAGACATTGGGTCTGTACATGTAACATTGTGTTTATTCAGGTTGTGAAACTTGCTGCAAAACAATCTGAGGCAGATTAACTGTGTTATTTAAAGACTGCATGAAGATCCTCTGCAGGTTAGTGCAGGATAAACAGGTTAGTTTGCTGAACTGTGATTGATTTAAAGTAAAGAACAGTGTGTGACTGGTGCACAGTGACTGTGGTGCTCATGTCAGAGTTAGATTACATCAAGTGGAGCAGAGATTCATTTAAACTGAAGCTCATGATGCTGACATTCATTCACTGAGTTCCACCTTCATACCAACAGTATAGTGTCTAATATAAAGACAGTGTACTGTCAGTGTAGAGGATGGAAATCAGCCAGGACAGCTCATGAAACATCTGCTGACATCTGGTTGAATTCAGTTGTGTACATCCACAGAGAGCAGCAGGTCAGCTGATCACAGCCTGTACTTTAAGAAAATCTACTGGAGCTCTCAATAGAAATTATTGTGAGCTGTGATTCTTTTCCCCACGCTGAGTCACTACAGCTGATTTTAGGGTTCCCACCTGCTCAATCCCACTTTAACCTCTTCCCTGCTCATGTTCCTGTTTAGAGGCAAAGTCGCCCTCTACAGTGTAGGCAACAGAAAATACACATACGTTTTATTTTCCTTCATTTTCTACTTAACTGATTCAAACTGAGTACCTTTATTACAAATAAATAGTTTGTATTTAATCTACTAATCTTATTTTATTATTACATTAATAAAGCACAAGTTTCAGTTAGCTTTGGATAAAAACTGGTGGTAAAAATGTTCATCAAGGAGCTACTTTTACTTTTTTACTATGATTAAATTTCAGAGCCTGTACTCTTTCACTTTAGCTTGAGTAAAGAAGGTGAATGAATACTTTCACTGAAGTATTTATAACACTAATATCTGTACTTCTACTTAAGTATAGAGTAAATGTACTTTTGCCTCCTCTGATAATTTCTATAATATTATTTATATCAGTGATGGTCAAATGAATCTTTCTGAAACACTGAAGCTTGTATTGAAAAAGGTTCATTACTCAAAGCTTTTCAACACAGTCCTCTTTGGTGACATCTGCTGGCCAAAAATATGAAGAGCAGCTTGAATCTACCAACTGTCTGCCATCTATAATCCAGTTTTGAGTTCCCTCCCCAGACGCCTTAACGCCCACTCACATCCTGGGCCATCTGACCTCAGGAAATCACATGACAAGGTGGGGCCAGGTTTCACAATGAGCTCACCCGAAACCCTGGCTGATTAGGTCCCACACCCGTTTTCACACCTTGGCGCATGTGATTAGAGGATCACCAGGGGGTCCTTTGTCCCTCCTTGGGGGGATACTCCCACTGGGTTTAAATCTGGGACTCTCGGCCATTTGACCTTAGAACTGAAGAAGCTTCTCGGATGAGAGGTGAAACGTCTTCAAGCAACTTAAAGAAGTCCAGACGCTTTTCTTTGCAAAGTTTGGAATATATTTCCACGACTGCTGACATTTGGACCAGCCATAACAAAAGTTTTCTCGGAATGACGGCACACTGGATTGATCCTTCTACTTTTGTACGAGGACATGCAGCGCTAGCATGTAAAAGAGTTCGAGGGAGACACACACATGATGTCATCGGCAATGAAATCGAGCAAGTACATTCGGCTTATGGACTGATATCTAAAGTGACAACCACCGGGACAGACAACGGGTCCAATTTTATCAAAGCTTTTAGAATGTTCCAAAAATCAGACTCTGATGAGGAATTGGAAGAAGATGACGAGGTGACATTTACTGATGTTGAGCAGACCCTCTCCACAGAATCTGAAGGACAGTTTTCTCTCCCTCCACACTTAAGGTGTGCATCACACACACTGAACTTAATTTTTCATGATGTTGAGAAATGGCTTCAAGCAAATGAGGCAAAATTCATCTACAGAAGTGCAACTTCAAAGTGTTCTGCAATGTGGACAAAAGCAAACCGTTCTTCTGTTGCTTCAGAGTTGGTAGATAATTTTTTCAAGAAAAAACTCATAGTACCTGTTTCAACACGATGGAATTCATTTCACGACGCTCTGTCCAGGATCACTGACATTCCCCTTGCTGAATTAAATGCTGTCTGCACTCAGTTTGGAATCAAATGCTTCACTGATCGGGAGTATCTGTTCCTAAAGGAGTATTGTATCGTGTTGAAGCCACTCACTGTTGCACTAGACATATTGCAAGGAGAAGAGAACTGCTATTTTGGAATCCTTCTTCCAACTCTGGAAATTCTAATATCCAGGACGCTGGCACTGCAGGACGAGTTTAAGCTGACAGCATCCCTCCCTGATATCATTGTTAAGGTAATCTATATATAGCCTTACCCTAAAATAAATTTTTGTTTTATTTATCATGCTCTTATGTGAAGTGTCTGATGTATTTTTTTCTCATAGGCGATCAAGGTGCGCTTTTCCTCAATGATGGACAATAAAGAAGCTCTCCTGGCTGCAGTCACTTTGCCTAAATTTAAGTTACGCTGGATCAGAGAAGAAGAGAAAAAAGACATGGTTAGGGCAATGCTTACTACAGAGTGCCGTGGGTTGTCTCTTGAAGACCAACAACCTGCTCAAGATCACAAGAACCCTGCTAACTCCACTGATGACTTTTTTTCATTTGAGGAGGACGACTGTACCTACTCTGCTGAAACAGAGGTGATGGAATATTTGAAATATGCTGGGTCTGAGCTGGGTGTTCTTAGCCAGTTTCCCAGGATTAAGGCCATTTCACTGAGGTACAACACAGCCACACCATCAAGCGCACCAGTCGAAAGGCTTTTTAGCCTCGGCAATCTTGTGCTTACACCCAGAAGGAACAGACTGTCAAGTGAACGCTTTGAGAGACTTACATTAATGAGATACAACAACTTTTTCAAAAACAACACAGCTAAGTAGTACAAAAAATGTTTCGGAAAACATGAGTGCATACAGCATGCAGGAAATATGGTGCTCATTGGTTTGAGGAAGTTTCAGAGGAATTCTGTTTGTTAACCAAAGTTCAGAGTTAACTTCACTTTGTTGAATGACATGATTACATACATTATGTATGAATATGTTACTCATTGCTTTGAAAATCTAAAAATTTTAATGTTTACTGCGTGAAATATGTTTAACATTTCTTAAGTTAAGCTTTTTTGTTATTCAGATATGTTTTTTTTTTTTTTTTTTTAACCTGTCCCGTTTGGTTCTTTTGCCATCAAAATTATTGTCTAAAGGCGAAGAAAGATGCCCAACGGATTTACTTTACCAAATTGACCATCCCAGCCTTGCCGTAATGGTCCATTTGATTCACCTTTTATTGTTTATTTTATTTTCATTTGCTGAATACGGGACAGACTTGACTGGTGGAAAGAAAGGGGAGAAAGAAAGAGGGAAAGAAAAACAGCGGGGAAGAGGGACGGGGGAAAAAGGGCAAAAAAAAAAAACCCCAACAGACTAAGCAGACAAAAAATACATATATCGATCACCTGGATCACCTGTTGAGAAAGAAGAAAGAAAGCAAGCAGAAGAAAACGAGAGTAATAAACAACATCACAATGATCTATGGGAATATGACAGTAAATACTAAATATTAAACATTATTGTGCAGCACGTAAGATCAACAGCGCACAGTGTGCTTTGAGGTAGGAGCCAAAAAGGGTGTAGTTTGTGTGTGTGATCACCCGTGTGTACACCTGTGAGCATGAACGCGCTTGTTTTTTTTGTTTTTTTTAAAGGTTCCTTCATGTAATGATCTGCTAGATGGTGTGGGGAGCCATAGCGCCGTCCTCCAGGGCATGAAGCAGGTATGGAGGAGATCAAAACTCCAGACATCCAGAGGCCCCCAGAACACAAGAGACCAAGGAAGACCAACAGAGGGGCAGCCGTGCCACTATCCCAGAAAGAGCTGAGGAGAGTCCCAGATGAGGCGTCACTCAGCAGCCGCGGAGCAGAAGCCAGGGGGGGTTGCAGTGACGTGCCCGTGAGCTCCGCCGGCAGCCAGCTGTGCCTGAGTGACCGAGCCCCGGGCCGAGAGGCCGAGGGCACCCTGCCTCCGAAGTGGCCCGAGCGAGCCCCAGGCTCCATGCCCCGATAAGCAGCCGCCAAGGAGTGAGCCGGTGTGTACCTGGGCGCCCACCCCCGGACACAGAGAACCACCAACGCACCGATGTCTGAGGGTGTCCACCACCGGCAGGGGAAGTGGTGGGGGGAGATAGGCCTCCAAACCTTGGAGGGCCTGAGATGTCCCCAGAGAGGTGGCGTCTGATACCCAACCTGACATATAGACACAGACATACAGGCACACACAGATACAAACATCCATTCCCACCCTCATGCTCTCATAGGCAATTATTCCACACTCAACCAACGCGGAGACGGCCATAAAGAGACACTGTACACACAATCACTCTCCCCAAGCGTACTCTAAGAACCGGGTCTAGGTACCCTTGCTCCTGGAGGGGGAAACAGCACCCAGACCCAGGTGGTGTTACCCTTTTCCCTGCGGTGGGGAGAAGCAGACCGCCCCGACTCCACAGCAGCAGGGAGGCCCCACATTCCAGACCCCAGTCGGACGGCCAACTCCTCCTCCTGGCCCCCCGCTCCAGCAGGCCGCAGAGAACGGGGGGGGGGGGGTGTGAAGACTCCAAACCTCCCTCCACCCGCTCATATGTAGTGTTGATGTATGTGTGTTCTAAGGTGCATTTAAAACCCAGGAGGGCATGGAGCTACCTGCCAGAGCAGCAGGTAAGCGTATAGCCCCTCCTGCTAGCCCTCAATGTCTACGTGTATTTAAAATTGAGAGGTGGGCAACGACGCCAGGGGTGAGGTGTACACTCTGATGGTAATTTGGACTCTGTGTGGCGTGCCCACCCCCAAGATCCTTTATGTATGTGTAATGAGAGTGTGAGTAATGTGAATGTCTAAGTTGTGGGATAAAATTGAGGCAGAGGCAGCCAGAAGGGGACAGAGGGGGAGGGGGGGTGTCTCCTCTGCACCCTGGTGACCCACCCCTACCCCAAGGCCCTGCATGTGTGGGTGATTGTGGTGGAGCGGGAAGAGGGAGGCAGCTGGAAATGGGGAGGGAAGGAAGGGAGGGGCAAGTGACCCCTCCCTGGGGCCAGCTCCCCCGCTGACCCCAGTAGGCACCCCCATACTCTGCAACCCGACAGGGAAAGGGGGGCCCAGGCCCATCCGGACCGGGGCCCAGTGCAGCAGCGCCACGCGGCCCCACAGAGCCCGGGACAGTCCACCTGACCCCACCACAGAGAAAACTGCACCCACCCCGTCATCCACTCATCTTCCAGACTACACAAGACAATAGACGCCCCGGCTGAGATCTTCCTCCACCTTTCTGCAACATATTCAGATATGTTGCAGAAAAATATATTTGTTATTCTGGAATTGTTTTTCTTAGCTAAAGAAAGTTACATTCCTTACTAAAAAATGTAATTATTAAAGAATGTTTTTTTTTTATAGAATGTAATAAAGATGATTCAGGAAGCAAAAAGGCTAAACTATTTCATGTTGACTCGTATTTTTTAAAGAATTAATTAATTTTTAAAGAGTTTAATTTCTATTGTTTGTCCACTCAAGGTTTATGGGGATTTTAATAAGTATTTAGTTAAATTACTATTGAGTAATTAAGTTACTTTTCAGACACAGTAATTAGATAAGTATTTTAAATACAATATTGATTAAGTAATTAGTAATAGTAATTAATTACTTTTTTAAAGTAACTTACCCAACACGGAATAAGGCCTGATAACTTTCACTTCTTGAGTCTTTTTGCAGTAAATCAATAAGATCCAGTTTTATTTTATGTTACTGAGGTTTTGGATCAGTGTAATATAACATGTTCTAGTTTCCTCTCCTCCACAGGAATCACATTTCCCTGTATTATGTTTCCCTGTCATGAATAGTGTAGATTTCAAACCAGTATGTCAAAATCTTATTTCAGATATGACCACCTCCTCTCTCTTCCTCTCCTTCCTGTGCTTCTCATTTCTCCTACCCTCCTTTAAATCATATACAACCACCGTTCCCTCCTTTCTTCCTCCTACTGTTTTTGTCATGTTTCCTTTATTTCTTGCCTTATGATACTCGTTATCTCTGTCTGACAGAAGTTAATAGCCAGGTCATCTACCCCATGCATGTTTTGTGGCTTTCTTCACAACTCTGTCATTTCATTTTCTCTGACTCCATAGTGAGCTGGAATCCATAAAAAGGCAACTATAAGTCCCATCATGTGTATTTTGTAAAATGTTTGCTGAACCTCTGTTAGTACATCTGCTCTACTTTCTGAGCGGCTACACTGTAAACTGTCCAATGAAGAGCTTCAGTCTGAACAAATGCCTGGTTGTAATGGTCACATGTCTTCTACCCACTGAACAGCTAACAGTACTGGAAGCATTTCTCCAGTGTATACTGACGGTCCATCATTGATCCTTTTCAGGGACCACAAATGCTACCCCGGTTTGACTGGCTGTATTCTTTGATGCATCTGTATATATTTGTACATAATTATAATACTGATCAATGTAAGTCTGTACTGTATGTAAGTTTAAATTAAATTCCCTATTCCTGTTCTTCTTTTTGTGTAATGTGAAATCTACTGTGGCATCAGTAGATTTGACTCCAGCAGATCCCAGGAACAACATCGGAGATCTCTGCCCTATGAACAGCTAAGATGCGCAGCCAAGCTCCAAGGCCTCTGGTAGAGGACCCAAGCTTGAAGGACAGACCACCCGCACGGGTAAGAGGGGAATTTATTATCTTTCAGTCTGGTTGGGGTTTTTTTAACATTTATTTTTTATTATTTGGCAAAGGTGAATTCTGATCCACACTGGTTGGTGGCGGCAATGCCCCAGCTCCTTATTTGCCCACCGCCAAAAAAGTGAGCATGCATCAGGAAAGGAGGGCTGTGTCCAAATTCAGGGGAATGATGCTCAAAATGCCATATTTGTAAGCAATTATGTCACAGCGATGCAACAAAGGCTGCCCAAATTCAAATAGTCCTCCGAATGTGGTGACAAATGTGTCCTACTTTTGCCCAGATTTTAAGGATGTGTCGGGTGTATCCTTTGAGGCTCAGTATATTCCAGGATTCTCTGCGGGTAATTTTTCTCATAACAATTGTAGACGAAGCGGGAGTTAATGCTGGGGAGGAATACCCTTTTAAATAAAGTAAATGGAAATCTTGTGGTACAAAAGTTACATTTTTGTAGTGGTTGTGTTGTCAGGCTTTGGGCATTTGTATATGGTTATTTTTTAATTAATATAATCTTTGTAAAAAAGTGCCCGTAAACTAGCTTGTATGGTTGGTCCCGTGGTTTTTCATGTATTGCCGCTTACATACAGCTTATTTTGATTTTTTCAAATTAACATTTTTATGATATGTTGTAGTGACCAAAGAGCAAACGGCTCAATTTATTAAAATCAGGAGATAATAATAACCTCTTCACTGGGGTGAAGAATCCGGCCACTGTTGCATGGAGGTACAAAAATAAATCAATTTACAAATTATATTCATATGCATATGTTGTTGTTTTTTTAACCCTCGTGCTGTACAGAACCTGTGATGTCCAGATTGTAGATGGATTTAGGGATTTACACAGTTGCCATGGTTTTCTCTCCTCTCTTATTTTTGTGTGTGATCTGGACAATTCTGGAGAAGATGGCCCTTAGGGGAAAGTCACCCCCTTGGAGAAAACAATATTTACAGTTGTTCACACAGGATTAACCTAAAGACATGTTCCTGGACCGTTTCTTTAACAACAGTAATAGATCACAGGAAGTGTCTGGCTGTGTTGTTGAATCTGACGAAGCAAGACCAGACGTGGATGGGACTGAGAGTTGGGGTTTGTCTTTTCTGGTCGGCAAGTGGAAAATCACACAGGGTGGTCTGCAAAGAGAGCTTTAGGATGCTTCCTCCCACCGTCCACTGCATCATCCATCCACAGGGTTTGCAGGACTGGCTCAATCAACAGCTGCCACACCACTAAGATGTTGTCAGAAATATACAAGCAGGAGTCAGAGAGACTTTATTTATCCCCAAGGGCCAATTAAGATAGATGATACCTTGCTGACCATAACAATAGACAAAAATCACATTGGGGAGACAGGTCAGGCTAGGCACTAGCCGGTCGGCCGCACGAGCAGCGACCTGAACCAAAACAATGGAAAATGCACAACATGAGGAAAAACGAGGAGGAAAAAAAGAACCCCCCCCCCAGACTGAGCTCCAACAGGGAGATCAGCACATTGTTTGGAGGGGGCGGGGGTGGGGATGAGTGTAGGTCTGTGTCAGTGTACATGCGTATGTGTGCGTGTGTGAGTGTGTGTGCGTGTGTGTTCCACGTTTAGCCGAGAGAAAGTGTCCTTTCACCCTGGTTAGGCAAAAGTCAACAATCTTCGGTTGACGCGGGTGGCCTTGAGTGAGGGGCAAGAGTCTCAACATTTCCGTCCTGTAAAAAACAGAATCATCTCGCAGTCAGAGAAAATATTACATGTTTGGTATTGAGCTGAAAAGGAAAACAGTTTGTCCCGTACTTCAGCTACAATGAAAAAAGACACAAAGCTGCATTTATTCTGTTTCTTCTTCTCTCATTCTCTCCCCCTCCCTCTCCTGTTGCTACTTCAATCAGGAAACTGGTCAATGATCAGCTGATCGGCTTTTCTGTCTCAAGTCCCGACTCTCTTTTTGTTTATTGCCCACTTTGCGCCAGAAAAAGGAACCCAGCGGAGGTCGTGTTAAACAACAGCAGCACGTTTAAGCTTGATCAGCTGTTGTTAGAATGTATTTAATATTACCTTCTAATATCTGCTGATGTTTGCTGGAGCCACAGCTGTAAAAGCTGTTGGTCATGATATCGGCTTGGATATGTGGTGAGAGAGAAACATGAAGAAACCAGGAGATGTCCTTACTGAATCATCAGTGTTAGAAAGCCCACTGTTTACACGTTGAATGCTTGGTTGCCTTTGTAGCTGCTAATAGGGCTTTGGAGTTGACGTCACGCCGCAATGCATTGTGGGAGCGCGGCGGCATTTTCGGGGTCTACGAATCAAAACAAACACACTGTGTTGGAACGACGACTACAAGATGCTTAAAAGCAGCTCAAAAGAGAATGGACTGTATAGAGACCGATTGCGTCCAGAGGCGAAGCAGCGGTACTTGCAGAAAATAGCGTGCATTGGAAATGTGGACCCGTATGAAACCCTAAAGACCAACCGCTGTTGACGTAGCCTGACATATTTTCATACCTTGTCTGTGGAGTCAGTGCGTACAAGTTGTCATTCAAACAAAGGTAAGTCAGCTCGAGTACTGCGAGTGAAATGCGTTTGATTTCCCCCCCGAACATTCAAATTATTGCAGCATGAATTCATTTATGAGGGGGAAATTACAGTGAGGAGGTTCTGTTAGAGGGATAACATAGTGAGTTCAGTGCATTGATGAGACATTGTCCTGAAGGATTTAGTTATTCTTTATGGTTAAAGAAATTGCAATGACTTATTCATATTTCTTATAAATAATTCTAATTATAGATCTTGCTTCCATATTTGTATCCTGTGTCACTAAAAATACATTTTATTTTAGTTTTATACAAATATAGACCCCTAGATAAAACATTTTATACCGTAATGTTTTATCTAGGGGTCTAGATTTATGCCTGTAGTGCACTGCCTGTAGCATCCCTGGTTGAAAAGATGGTCTCTCAAACTGATGGTTCACAATCCTTTTATTAAACAGCCGTGTGTCAACACATGCTGTGTCGACACAGTGTTGCTGTTTTGCTCCATGCTGACACCTGCTGGACCTTAAATATCATTGCAGGTAACTTACTTGAGACTCACAACAGACACTGATTCAATGACCTAGTCATACTTGTACACTGTAAGGCAGGGGTGTCCAAACTTTTTTCACTGAGGGTCACATACATAAAAATATAGGAGGGGCTGGGCCACTTACTAGAAATTTGGTATATAACCTTAACTTTAGTGTATTAAAGTTAGAAAAATCACTTAAAAGTGGTCAAATATGTTATATTGTTAAATATAATTAAAGACAAAACTGCCTTCATCACAGCTTTCCATAAATGGATCTTTACTGATTTATTCAGAAAAAGCTTTGGCAGCTCATTCTCAGAACAGCAGCAGATTTCTTCTTAGACAGAAGATTTACAGCACAGAGAAAAAACAATAAAGGGGAAAATGGAACGGGTAAATTTCAAGTTTGTTATTTAAGTTATTAGGCTTAGCAAAACATCTATTATCGTTCGTTTGAAACCGTTATCAACATTAACAGACTGAACTGGACTTAATAACAGGAGTGCATATAATTTTAGTAAATTATTCTGGTGAGTATCAGCTGCGCTGGGTATGTAAATGGGGCTATCCAGCCGCGGGGCTGATCGTCTCATCATCAGATGAGATCAGCTGACTCTGCGTGTGCGTGCGCTGTGCACAGCGGTGTGTACTCTGTGTGTTAACAAAAAAAACGCATATAAGAAAGTGGTGTGCAAAAGCAGGGTAGTGACAGAATTGATGTGCATTATTGATATTTGAAGCATGTGTACCTGCATATTAACACACGGATACTGAGGAATATATTTTTTACTCACCTAAAGCGCTCGTGCTCTCGTCCACTCCCCGCAAAAAAATAGTAGCTGTGCGGTGTCTGTGGCATCGGTGCTCTCATCGCATGCGATGGAGTAAAAATCAAAAGCACAGCTTCATCAGACAGTTGCAGTTTACTGTTGGCTGACAAGTCTTCAATTTCTGTAACTGGATTTCTGGACATGCTGATGTTGTTGAAGTCCTGCACTTTTTCCGGGCACATTATTTCGGTGATTTTAACGAGGGCGTGTTTTATGAGGTCTCTATCTGAAAAACGCTTGCCATGTCTTGCGATGAGTTGGGCGACCTCATAGCTGCTATTGGAGCCTTTTCCTTTGCTTTAATTTCTGCTCTCGCTCAGCACTAGTGTAGGACGCATAGGCCTGATGTTTGGTTTCATAATGACGTCGTACATTATACTCTTTCATAACTTCAGTTTCAGCGCAGATCAAACAGGCAGACTTCCCCTTGAATTCTTTGAAGAAATATTCACTCTCCCATCGTGTCTGAAATTTTCTGCATTCACCTTCTACCTTTCGCTTCTTTGGTTCTGCCATGTTTAGTAACTTGGGGTAAATTTCTGTTCTGTTCTGTATAGTGTTTATTGGCGGTTGGCAAACAGCAAAATGGTGCATTACCGCCACCAACTGGTGTGGAGTGTAGGGTAAATTTCTTCTGTGATTGTCCGTTTTTGTGGAGCAACTGCCTTGATCAACAGTAGTTCCCCCTGGTGTTAAAACTAAGAAGTGCAATACACTGAAGCAAAAGTTGAAGTGCGGGCCATATTCTATTCTATTTATAAAATTACTTGCGGGCCAATTAAAAATGGACAGCGGGCCGGAGTTTGGACACCCCTGCTGTAAGGTATTGTACTTTCCATGGAATCATTTTATGTTTTTTACATTGCAAATATTTTAGACATCTTTATTTTATACTTTACAAATACAGTGGCTTGCAAAAGTATTCGGCCCCCTTGAACTTTTCCACATTTTGTCACATTACAGCCAAAAACATGAATCAATTTTATTGGAATTCCAGGTGAAAGACCAACACAAAGTGGTGTACACGTGAGAAGTGGAACGAAAATCATACATGATTCCAAATATTTTTTACAAATAAATAACTGAAAAGTGGGGTGTGCGTAATTATTCAGCCCCCTTTGGTCTGAGTGCAGTCAGTTGCCCATAGACATTGCCTGATGAGTGCTAATGACTAAATAGAGTGCACCTGTGTGTAATCTAATGTCAGTACAAATACAGCTGCTCTGTGACGGCCTCAGAGGTTGTCTCAGAGAATATTGGGAGCAACAACACCATGAAGTCCAAAGAACACACCAGACAGGTCAGGGATAAAGTTATTGAGAAATTTAAAGCAGGCTTAGGCTACAAAAAGATTTCCCAAGCCTTGAACATCCCACAGAGCACTGTTCAAGCGATCATTCAGAAATGGAAGGAGTATGGCACAACTGTAAACCTACCAAGACAAGGCCGTCCACCTAAACTCACAGGCCGAACAAGGAGAGCGCTGGTCAGAAATGCAGCCAAGAGGCCCATGGTGACTCTGGACGAGCTGCAGAGATCTACAGCTCAGGTGGGGGAATCTGTCCATAGGACAGCTATTAGTCGTGCACTGCACAAAGTTGGCCTTTATGGAGGAGTGGCAAGAAGAAAGCCATTGTTACCAGAAAACCATAAGAAGTCCCGTTTGCAGTTTGCCACAAGCCATGTGGGGGACACAGCAAACATGTAGAAGAAGGTGCTCTGGTCAGATGAGACCAAAATGGAACTTTTTGGCCAAAATGCAAAACGCTATGTGTGGTGGAAAATTAACACTGCACATCACTCTGAACACACCATCCCCACTGTCAAATATGGTGGTGGCAGCATCATGCTCTGGGGGTGCTTCTCTTCAGCAGGGACAGGGAAGCTGGTCAGAGTTGATGGGAAGATGTATGGAGCCAAATACAGGGCAATCTTGGAAGAAAACCTCTTGGAGTCTGCAAAAGACTTGAGACTGGGGCGGAGGGTCACCTTCCAGCAGGACAACGACCCTAAACATAAAGCCAGGGCAACAAGGGAATGGTTTAAAACAAAACATATCCATGTGTTAGAATGGCCCAGTCAAAGTCCAGATCTAAATCCAATCGAGAATCTGTGGCAAGATCTGAAAACTGCTGTTCACAAACGCTGTCCATCTAATCTGACTGAGCTGGAGCTGTTTTGCAAAGAAGAATGGGCAAGGATTTCAGTCTGTAGATGTGCAAAGCTGGTAGAGACATACCCTAAAAGACTGGCAGCTGTAACTGCAGCAAAAGGTGGTTCTACAAAGTATTGACTCAGAGGGCTGAATAATTACGCACACCCAACTTTTCAGTTATTTATTTGTAAAAAATGTTTGGAATCATGTATGATTTTCGTTCCACTTCTCACGTGTACACCACTTTGTATTGGTCTTTCACCTGGAATTCCAATAAAATTGATTCATGTGTGTGGCTGTAATGTGACAAAATGTGGAAAAGTTCAAAGGGGCCGAATACTTTTGCAAGCCACTGTATATTGTGAATGACATTAAGTGAAAATTAAAATGAAAATATTGTGAATGTAATATTACCCATTTAAATGTAATTGACTAAGAGTTTATTATAAATTTCTATTCAGAAAAATAAGTTTATCCAATATTTTTGCATTCAGTCTATTGCATTTTTTTTTTCTTTTACACAATTTCCCCAGCTTTGGAAAACTCACAAGCACAGATGAAGCTGGGGTGCACAAAAAATGTAAAGCCAGGTGGAAAAGGTTCTGATAAGATGTCTTCCTTTTCCCCCAGTACCCTAAAGGATCCTCTGATCTTGGAATGTTTCTCTCTGACACTCTCCACAATACTAAGGGGTTGGCAGTCCTTTATAATAAAATTCAGGACTGCCTGGTCCAGAACAGTCTTCCTAGATGCTTGATTTCAAAATAATAAAACACATTAAGTTAAAAAATTATGATAAAGCTGTTCAGTGTCAATACAGGCCTACCAGTGTTCATTCTCGGTGTGTTTGTCTCATTTTCATGTTTGGCTCTGTATTGCCTAAACACTGAGGAGGTGCTTTTGTTTGTGTAAGAAAGCTCCGCAGAAGAGATGCGACATTTAACCTGCATAAAATGAAATAAATAAGTTACACTTCAAATCACATTGCTGTTTTTCCTAGTCTGATAGGTTACACTGAAACCAGTGGCGGTCCTAGCCTGTTTGGCGCCGTGGGCGAACACTAAATTTTGATTTTGACAGAGAGGAGGGCTGAGTAGCCGTAGTTTTTGTTGACCGCAGCACAACGAGTTTCCCCTTGTTGCATTAGAGCCTGTGATGTTTTAAGAGTTTGAATCGCGATCCGATCACTTTGCTCTGTAAACCTTTCAAGCACTTTAATAAACAAGCAAGCAATTCCACCTCTCGCATTATTGCGTAAAGTTGACAGCGCGTCAGGCAAATAGGCAGGCTCAATCCCCGGCCTCTAGCGACTGTGGAAGTCGCTACACTCCTCTTCTTTTCTCTTTTTTTTAAACTTTAAAAATGGGTTGTGTGTGAGACTTTAAATCAACAAAATCAATAAAATATACATTTTAAATTGTTATTGATCCCTTTACCCCGAGTCCTAAAGTGTATATTTATTTTCTTACTCTTCTTATATATATTGTTTGTTTACTTGGACTGCTGTAACTGGAGCCTCGTCATCTCGTCTCTCTATATACTGGACTGTATGTAGCGGAGATGACATTAAAGTTTACTTTGACTTCAGCAGCGAGCAGGCGCACCGAGGGCTCTCGCGCTCACTTTTCCTGTATAGAATTTCGAAAAAACATCAGTGCAAATTATATGTCTGTATTATGATGTCTGGTGTTTTCGTGTTGTTGGTTTGTTTTTATTTTGTTTTATTTGGCGAGTTGGTTATTAGATGTTGCTCCAGCCAGCCAGAGAATCCTCCGCCGCCCTGCCCTCTCCTCCCTGTGCCGCAAGCAGCAGGCGCACCTCGCAAACGGAGGGCGCCCTTACTCCCAGCAAATGGGCGATAGAAAACCGATCGGTGCCTATGCCATTCCCAATATGCGCTGGCATGATGTCGGGGCAGCATGAGTACGAGCATTTTTTTTTTTTGCCGATGCCCGTGATGCCGCCTCCCACCACGATGCCGCCCCGGGCAACCACCCGTGTCGCCCGTATCTAAAACCACTACTGCTCATAACAGTGATACAGTATGATGCGATCCCATATTAGATTCTTAATGAATGTGTGTTGTTGTTATTCAACCTGGTTCCATGTGCCCCTTTTTAACTTTGAGCACCCGCCCCTTTAAACGTCTCTGCACGGCCCTGGTGGAGACTCAGGTCTTTTGGAATGAAGGGCCCACTCCTGAAGAGCTTCTATGACTCTGTGGTGGCCTCAGACATCTTTTACGGTGTGGTCTGCTGGGACAGCAGCATCTGTGCTGGAGACAGGAAGAGACTGAACAGGCTGATCAGAAGGGCTAGCTCTGTTCTAGGATGCCCTCTGGACCAGGGTTTTAATAGTTTTGCAATTTTCATTAGTTTTTATTTTTATTTCGTTTTGACTTCAGATTTTCAATTTTATATTAGTTTTAATTAGTTTTTACCAATTGTTTGCTAGTTTAGTTTAGTTTTTATTTTTTGGAAAATCCTTAGTTTCAGTTTAGTTTTGATTAGTTTCAGTTATAGTTTTAGTTGTGTTTGCAATAATTAAGTGTAACAAAATCCCAGTTTCATCATATCAGTCATTCTCTTCTGCTTATCCTTGGGTATGTTGCTATTCCAGCTACCATACCCTGCACCCTGGACAGGTCGCCTGTCTGTCGCAGGGCTAACACGCAGAGACAGACAACTTACGTTCCCACCTATGGGTTCTTTAAATAAATAAATAAAGGCAGATGAACAACCATTGATACCAGGCAACTATAAAATGTATATCTTGGCCCCAATGAGACTATTAACTCTTGCAGCACCGGGTGTTAAGGTAATTGACTCACACAGTTATGTAGATATCCCAGTCCTGTTGTCTCGGGATGCATCACGCTGCCTTGCCTGGGGTTAGCTTCTGTTTCTGGGGATGAGGGTTGGGCGTGCTCTCTTACCTTCTCCAGGTAAGCTAGGTTAGCCTTCTTGTGTGAGCTTTTCAAGTGCACTTTAAGGTTTGTGGGATTTTTTTCCTTTTAGAAATGTCCCTCATAATTTGTCTCTTTCCACTACAAGACACTTGCTTTATCCAAAACACAGTCATATTCAAAGTAATCCCAAATTGGACTCTGGCGCTTTCTCCAGACTTTTCCTGACATGATTCTGCGTGTGGATGGAGCATCAACACAGACGACTCAACTAATGTACTGCCACCTGCTGGCATAATGAGACACAGCAAGAAAAAAACCTGGAAACTAAACTTCATTTTCACCCTTGACTATTGTATGACACGCAAACATCAACGAAAACTAAACGCATTTTTGCAATAAATTCAGTTAATTTTAGTTAGTTTTGTGAACACTCATAACAGTTTTAGTTAGTTTTCCTTTTTTTGTTTTTATTTTTATTCCCGTTAACAAAAATGTTTTTTCACTTCTAGTTTTCGTTATTTCGTTAGTTTTCGTTAACGATAATAACCTTGGTTATTGTACTCGGCCCTGAAAATCTTAGAAATATGGTATCTAACCAGATTCTTACTCTGGATGGCATTACCTTGGCCTCCAGTAACACTGTGAGGAACCTTGGAGTCATTTTTGACCAGGACATGTCCTTCAACGCACATATTAAACAAATATGTAAGACTGCTTTCTTCCATTTGTGCAACATCTCTAAAATTAGAAATATCCTGTCTCAGAGTGATGCTGAAAAACTAGTTCATGCATTTATTACTTCCAGGCTGGACTACTGTAATTCATTATTATCAGGATGTCCTAAAAACTCGCTGAAAAGCCTTCAGCTAATCCAAAATGCTGCAGCAAGAGTCCTGACAGGGACTAGAAAGAGAGAGCAGATTTCTCCTGTTTTGGCTTCCCTTCATTGGCTTCCTGTTAAATCCAGAATTGAATTCAAAATCCTGCTCCTCACATACAAGGTCTTAAATAATCAGGCCCCATCTTATCTTAATGACCTTGTAGTACCATATCACCCTATTAGAGTACTTTGTTCTCACACTGCAGGCTTACTTGTTGTTCCTAGAGTATTTAAAAGTAGAATGGGAGGCAGAGCCTTCAGTTTTCAGGCCCCTCTTCTGTGGAACCAGCTTCCAGCTTCCAGACAGACACTATCTCTACTTTCAAGATTGGGCTTCAAACTTTCCTTTTTGCTAAAGCATATAGTTAGGGCTGGACCAGGTGACCCTGAATCCTCCCTTAGTTATGCTGCAATAGACGTAGGCTGCCGGGGATTCCCATGATCCATTGAGTTTTTCCTTTCCAGTCACCTTTCTCACTCACTATGTGTTAACAGACGTCTCTGCATCGAATCATATCTGTTACTAATCTCTGTCTCTCTTCCACAGCATGTCTTTATCCTGTTTTCCTTCTCTCACCCCAACCAATCACAGCAGATGGCCGCCCCTTCCTGAGCCTGGTTCTGCCGGAGGTTTCTTCCTGTTAAAAGGGAGTTTTTCCTTCCCACTGTCGCCAAAGTGCTTGCTCATAGGGGGTCACATGATTGTTGGGTTTTTCTCTGTATTTATTATTGTGCGATCTACTGTACAATATAAAGCACCTTGAGGCGACTTTTGTTGTGATTTGGCGCTATATAAATAAAATTGAATTGAATTGAATGTTCAGCCCACTCATTAGCCAGATATGTCTGGGGCGGGAGCAACAAAAGTAAACACAGGAAGAAGGTGCCGTGTTTTGGACTGTTGGAGAACACAAAGCATTTATGTACATTTGCCGTGATCTATAGTACTTTCCTGCACTGAGAATACAAAGCATATTTGGCTACGGGTCGTTTTCAGCTCAAACTTATACAAACCGGATTCCAAAAAAGTTGGGACACTAAACAAATTGTGAATAAAAACTGAATGCAATGATGTGGAGATGGCAAATGTGAATATTCCATTCAGAACAGAACGTAGGTGACAGATCAAAAGTTTAATCCGAGAAAATGTATCATTTTAAAGGAAAAATATGTTGATTCAAAATTTCACGGTGTCAACAAATCCCAAAAAAGTTGGGACAATTCCTGATGTGTTTAATGTTTCATGTGTTCTTCCTTAAACTTCTGCTCTCGTAGACTGAGTTTAGCATTTCCAGTGTTTTTTGGTTTAGTTTCTTAGTCTTAGCCAGTTCCTGCTTGTGTTGTGTTCATCTTCATGTCTCTGTGTCAGTTCTAGCTCCGTTTTCCCTTTCTGTCCGTGTTCTGTACTTCCCATCTTATTTTTGCTCGTCCTTCGGCTTGCGTGCCTTGTGGTTAGTTAAGTTCTGTCCGGCTGTCACTTCAGCACTCCAGTGTCCCACAGCCCTAGTGTGTGTTTTAGCGTCTGTGGATACCCACACTTGATGAATTAATGACTCGTCTTTAGTTTATCACAGTCTGCGTTGTGGGGCCTCACTCGCATCCTGTACAGTTTTATAGTTTGAAACGCTTGAGCTCACGCACCGCAGTAAGTTCAGGCCTACAAACTAAATTCACGGCATGACGGTGGAATATCTGTCACGCCACACGCAGCGTGGAATAACTTTCTTGATCTTCAATACATAAAAGAAGACAGATAAAACATAACATACTGATGGGCTCAAAGCAGAACTCGTCATGCACGTATCGTGTGACCATCACAGCTAAATATTTACTGTTTTAAAAACTAAAACAAAGTATTCCTCTGTATTTGAATTAAGAAGGGATTATGTTACTGAATGTTTAAACGTGAATTCTTTATGTTAAGAATAACAAAGAAAATATAATGAAATTATTTACTGATTTTAAAGTTTAGACTTTGTGTTAAACCATGTAAGTCAGATAGATGAGGTGGACATCGGATGATTACGTCGACAACTTTATTAGACGACCAAAATGTGAAGATGTGACGTCCGTTGAAGGAAGGTGGAGGACGGGTGAGCAGGTATAATGTGGGGTGTAAGAGAGATTCGAGGGTCTTCCTTTAGTCTTCTGTGCGATGAGCAGTTCAGAACATTGGATCTAAAGAGTCACTGTTTAATCTTCCCACAGAGACGCTAGAGGGGGAACCAAAATCCAACCTGTGAACCCGTGAATCGACTTTGAGATTTTGTCTTTTCATCTGCTTATTTTTGCCGTGTTAGATGGTTGAATTGACCCCATCACACTTCGACTGAATGCTGCTTTCCTGTTGGGTGATTATCATGGGGATAAGTGTATCTTTGGGCCTAATTGTGCTCATCCTTTCTTCAAGCTCTCCTCACCAAAGATAAGAACAAAGTCAGCATTAGCTCAGAGTAGGTTAGTTAGATAAGTATTCAAGTGATTTGATGATTGTTTTGTGATTTTTACTATTTGATTTTGTTTGTTTGCTTCGTCTCCTGCTGAACTTCTTTGATAAAATTTCCTGCAATTAAAGTCTAAATTGTGGAAATTGACCTTTTAATCCTTTGTGAAATAGTAAAGGTAATAGTCTGAGCATTATTCTTTATTCCTGTAAATAGCTCGTACAGGCTGCCCTGGCATTCAAAAATAACCTTTCCTTGGAGCCTGCTGTCAAGGCTACTAAAATAATCCCAGAAATTACAAGTGCCACGATCCACGGGGGAGCTACAGGTGGGACTGATAGGATTTGGCTATTCGGGTTTTCTTTTCTTTTCTTTTCTTTTCTGGAGGGAAGACACCTGGATGATTTGGAGGTAGTTAGGACTGGGCAAGTCCCCAACTCACATCAGCTCCAGAACCCTACCTTATGTACCAGGTAAGACTCATAGGATCAGGGATTAGAACTCTTTATCTGAGAGCCATAATCAACTTCCTGCATAGTGTTTTTTTTTTTTTACGGATCGACACATGTTGATCTGATTTAAGACAACAAATATCACATTGCTCGATGCATCAGATCTATTGCATCCATGCATTCTGCTTCTGCCCCACAGACAGGAGTAGTACCCTCTTTGCAAAGTGTTAAATAAAGCCTGTAAATCGATGCACCAACCTTCACCATCCAAAATACAAACCCGTCCGCCATTAATGCCACAACAATACTCCACAGTGACACTGTTTCTTTGTGTTTAAATAAAAAGAAGTAAGCATAGAGTTCTCTTTAATGTACTGAGATAGTAGTTTAGTTTGGTTAAAAGATTTGTTCAGGAAATCATTCACTGGTTGCACAAAGCTTAAATTACTAATTGCCACTCAGTGAACTGGATTACAGACAAAATGTGTGTTTTATGTTCAGTGGATCAAAGAAGTCAGCAGACATTCATCGCTCATAACTTGTTTTAACTTTGCAACCCTTACCTTTTCAACTAATCATATAGATCCCAGGAAACGGGGGAAATGTGGTTAATATTTTAAAATAAACACTAATACTGTGAAAGGATATATATATATATATATGTATAAAACCAAACTGCTGCTCCTCTATAAGCCACTTTTGAGTACGGTAGTTACAAAAGTTAGTCAATTCCCATAGATTTCCATGTTAAAATTCCAAACTTGACAGTTTCCTAGAAAAATAGTTTGATTCCCTGTGGACAGTTTTCCCTTTCATAAGAACTGTGCGGTGGGTAAATTCTTTTCCACCTCATCCTTTTGGATACTGGTTGTGCTTAAAGTTAGGGAGGTGAGTCAATACAGCCAGCTGATTGCCGTCTAATTCCATGAACATGAAGACCAAGTTTGAGGGACCTCAAGAAACAATTTTGAATTATTTGACAGTCAGTATCTTATGAGTCTGCTAATTAGCACCAACTGGCATTTGTGTCTACGTGCAGCTCGCCAATCTTAGCGGAGAACTTGGAACTATCGTCTTTTGTCAAAATATGGTCGCTTTTTGCAACAAAGAAATCAATGGCAGGTTACAGGATAACACCGAGCCATCAAGATGCCAAATCCAAATGATGGAGGTGACATCTTTTCATACAGTCTATGATTTAAACCAAAACACGAGGTTTTTCCAAACCGAGCAGACACGACGTCTAAACCAGGCACAAGTAAATGAATAGTGGTCCTCCTGCAGATACACACAAATGCACACAGTATGTGTTTTGACTGCTTGGCTGGGAAAGCACAAATACGTGCATGCACAAACACATACACTCAGAGCTGACCTTTGCGTTGTGCCCTTCCACACCAACGGCCATTAGCTGAGCTACTGTGTGTTCCCGCAGGCTGTTGAGCTCTGCCTGCTGCCGGCGAAGCTTGATGAGCAGCAGTGTCAGCTCCTCCGGCTGCACAGAGCAACACACAGAGGAGAACCACTGCAATGGATTTCTGGCAGAATACTCATTTGCTAGAACAAATTAAAGGCAACATAATTCCAGCATTACAAGATAATGCATTTATCAACACGAGATGAGTCCTTATTGTGAAGGTAGAATGACACTGTATGAAATGCTACGATATTTCTGTTGATTAAATAGGAATGTGAGCTCAGAGCTTCACACTGTCGCCACACATGGTGCCTAAGATACAACTTCAGAGCAAAGACACACACACACATTCTGCTGGACATTAAAAAATGAAGATATAGTCAGTTGTGTTTGTGCATAAATGTCATATGATCCCCCTGAGGATTTTACTGGAGTAGTTACAGTGCAGCCCTGCGACAGACTGGCGACCTGTTCAGGGTGTACCCCGCCTCTCGCCCTATGACAGCTGGGATAGGCTCCAGCGCCCCCCGCGACCCTGAAAAGGATAAGCGGAAGCTAATGGATGGATGGATAGTTACAGTGCATAGCAGGCATTATTGTCCTGATATAACTGACAGCCAAAAACTTTTAATGTGCTTGAAATGAGACAAACTACAAATAACACACCCTGTAGTGAAATTAAACACATGTGAACTCTAGTTCCTGAAAATGTGGCTGGCTCTCGTTGACCTAATGACTTTACCAGAGGCTTACTCGAAAGTGAACTCTTCATTTGGTTGCTATTCATGGTGTGATGTACAAAGACTCCAACACGATGTAGACTGGCACCCATTAAAATAAAACAACACACCACTGTGCCAAAACTGAACTGCACACAGCTGTGTAGAAACCACTGCAAAATGTTTTCTCATCATGATTTTATAGATGATCAAACCAAAACACAGATCTCACTCTTCTTTAATATTGGAAGCACATGCAGAGCACACGATGAATGTCATGGTGTTGCTTACCGTCTTGCCTTGCAGAGACTGTGGAGTGATAGTCTGAGATGGGATGCCAACTGCAATGGATCGTCGATCAGGTGTGTATCCGTACTAGATGAGGACAGAATTCATCACATTCACTTAAGGCAGCATTCCTAATCTCTGTCACATATAGCTTCTGCAGGAAAATGAAAACTGAGATATTTGCTCAGCTGTATGAAGACTCTGTAAACTGTACATGTTGACAAACATCAGACGTGAGCTTTTCAGTTTTTCCAAAGGTTTTGGTCGCTCTTCTTTTTCCTAAGCTTTTCTCTTGTATATTTCTGAAATCCAAACATCTTTATAGTCCTCCATATCGGAAGAAGCCAGCTGAAGTGGATCAGGCATCTGACAAGGATGACTCCTGGATGACTCCTGAGGGCCTCCTAGGTGAGGTTTTCCAGGCGTATCCCACTGGGAGGAAGCTCTAGGGCACACCCATGACATGCTACAAAGATTACAGTGGCTTGCAAAAGTATTCGGCCTCCTTGAACTTTTCCACATTTTGTCACATTACAGCCACAAACATGAATCAATTTTATTGGAATTCCAGGTGAAAGACCAATACAAAGTGGTGTACACGTGAGAAGTGGAACGAAAATCATACATGATTCCAAACATTTTTCACAAATAAATAACTGAAAAGTGGGGTGTATTGGTCTTTCACCTGGAATTCCAATAAAACTGATTCATGTTTGTGGCTGTAATGTGACAAAATGTGGGAAAGTTCAAGGGGGCCAAATACTTTTGCAAGCCACTGTACATCTCTTGGCTGGCTTGGGAATGCCTTTTTATTTCCACAGAAGAGCTGGAGGAGGCTTCTCACCCTCTTTATCAAGCACATTTCATGACACGTACATTTTCTCCCACTTTCCTTTTTCTTTCTGATTTTTTTCCTCCTGCCTTTTAGCTTTCACAGCCCTGTTTATATATCCCTCTCTATCCAAGTCATACCTGTCATATCATTTGTTAATGCTCCTGTAGTGCTGCTTATACCTACTATCTCCTCAGGAACACCCTAAAGCCAGTCCATGTTAATGCCAAGTATGGACCGAGCAAAACAGCTTCACTGTTCATATACTTATTACTGTTTAAACCAAGTAGCCTCTGCTACAGTTTAGCAGCCACACCCTAGAGCATCGGATTTTGGTTCTATCTTTGTTTTGTATTGAACATCCTGCATGAAAGCTTAATATTTAAATGGAATTCCTGTGCCATGACCTTTACCTTCGCAAGGTGTGTCCTGTGCCGGCGGTCAAGAGTCACATCCCCCCTCAATATGGGCGAAGAAACCTCAGAGTGGGAGCTACTATGATTTTGATCAACCTGCTGACGAGAAGGGGAGAATGTGCTGTACAGAGCCAGAGAGCCATGAGATGGGGAAGTGGGAATGGAGTGTGCCACGGCATGTTGGGAGATGTTGCCCATGGTCTTAATGCTGGGCAGTGTGCCATAATGACCCACACCTGGAAGCACAAACAACAACACAGGAGAACGTGTCACTATTGGCTTACCAGAACATTTACCTGCAATGCTTATACAACTGGAGCCATTCTAATGCTGGGCTTACACTGTGCGATTTTTGGCCCATTTTGAGCCGATTTTTCAGTTGTGCGATCGTTTTGGTGATCGGCCCGAGTTTGGCCTTCATCGTGTGTCGTGCATCGTGTAGTATACGTGGGATAACGAGAAGCGATTGACACCTCACGACCAGCTCCTGATCATCAATCGCTTGGTCGCTCACACTGCGCACGCGCAAACACATAAATGTCGGTGAAAAAGACGGAGTAGCGCAGCAGTACAGCGTGTGTTCTGGACACAAGCGATGGAGGCAGTTGTTGCTGCTCAATCACAGCTGTCTGATCAATGTTTTTCATTAGCAAATTAGCAAAGTTGATGGTGGTGGCGTGAGTCTGTGTGAGTGAAAGACAGAGAGGGAGAGCGAGCGACAGAATTTCCGTTATAACCTTCATTTTATGGAGGCACAGTGTGAGCACTCAGGTCGCATCAGAGCATCGGGCCGTATAGTGTGAGACCCTGCATCGTGACCTGCGAACTTCTAACCCCTGCGAGTCAATCGTGCAGTTTGAGCTGAAGCTGAATAACGCGACTGGAAAAATCGCACAGTGTCTGCCCAGCTTAAGGAGGGGAGCAGATGGGTCTACCCACACAACTGATTCCTGCAGCTTATCCAGGGCAGACAGGATGCAGGGAGTCTATAGAGCTCCTCTTGGAAAAGCAAATGTGTTTGGCACAACAGATCATTCAGGCCATGATTAAAACTGCCTGACAGGACATAAGGCATCACATCATCCAAGAGGTTTCTCTTTAATGTTTTCTATAGCCACTCATATTTCTTAGCTCAAAAAACAGTAATCTGATTAAATGACATACATTTTGTTTAAAAAAGTGAAATATTGTTTTAGACAACATGGAATTATGAATAAGGCCGTCTCACAACCCCACAGTCACATCCTCTCTGATAGATGGTTACCGTCATGGTCTGCTGCAGCCCATCTGTGTCATGTGTTTTTTCTAACAAGTCTTATGGGAACAACAAGGAAAAGGATTAAGAAAAAGAAACATACTACAGGGAGCGCAGAATTATTAGGCAAGTTGTATTTTTGAGGAATAATTTTATTACTGAACAACAACCATGTTCTCAATGAACCCAAAAAACTCATTAATATCAAAGCTGAATGTTTTTGGAAGTAGTTTTTAGTTTGTTTTTAGTTTTAGCTATTTTAGGGGATATCTGTGTGTGCAGGTGACTATTACTGTGCATAATTATTAGGCAACTTAACAAAAACAAATATATACCCATTTCAATTATTTATTATTACCAGTGAAACCAATATAACATTCCACATGCACAAATATACATTTCTGACATTCAAAAACAAAACAAAAACAAATCAGCGACCAATATAGCCACCTTTCTTTGCAAGGACACTCAAAAGCCTGCCATCCATGGATTCTGTCAGTGTTTTGATCTGTTCACCATCAACATTGCGTGCAGCAGCAACCACAGCCTCCCAGACACTGTTCAGAGAGGTGTACTGTTTTCCCTCCTTGTAAATCTCACATTTGATGATGGACCACAGGTTCTCAATGGGGTTCAGATCAGGTGAACAAGGAGGCCATGTCATTAGTTTTTCTTCTTTTATACCCTTTCTTGCCAGCCACGCTGTGGAGTACTTGGACGCGTGTGATGGAGCATTGTCCTGCATGAAAATCATGTTTTTCTTGAAGGATGCAGACTTCTTCCTGTACCACTGCTTGAAGGAGGTGTCTTCCAGAAACTGGCAGTAGGACTGGGAGTTGAGCTTGACTCCATCCTCAACCCGAAAAGGCCCCACAAGCTCATCTTTGATGATACCAGCCCAAACCAGTACTCCACCTCCACCTTGCTGGCGTCTGAGTGGGACTGGAGCTCTCTGCCCTTTACCAATCCAGCCACGGGCCCATCCATCTGGCCCATCAAGACTCACTCTCATTTCATCAGTCCATAAAACCTTAGAAAAATCAGTCTTGAGATATTTCTTGGCCCAGTCTTGACGTTTCAGCTTGTGTGTCTTGTTCAGTGGTGGTCGTCTTTCAGCCTTTCTTACCTTGGCCATGTCTCTGAGTATTGCACACCTTGTGCTTTTGGGCACTCCAGTGATGTTGCAGCTCTGAAATATGGCCAAACTGGTGGCAAGTGGCATCTTGGCAGCTGCACGCTTGACTTTTCTCAGTTCATGGGCAGTTATTTTGCGCCTTGGTTTTTCCACACGCTTCTTGCGCCCTGTTGACCATTTTGAATGAAACGCTTGATTGTTCGATGATCACGCTTCAGAAGCTTTGCAATTTTAAGACTGCTGCATCCCTCTGCAAGATATCTCACTATTTTTGACTTTTCTGAGCCTGTCAAGTCCTTCTTTTGACCCATTTTGCCAAAGGAAAGGAAGTTGCCTAATAATTATGCACACCTGATATAGGGTGTTGATGTCATTAGACCACACCCCTTCTCATTACAGAGATGCACATCACCTAATATGCTTAATTGGTAGTAGGCTTTCGAGCCTATACAGCTTGGAGTAAGACAACATGCATGAAGAGGATGATGTGGCCAAAATACTCATTTGCCTAATAATTCTGCACTCCCTGTAATATAGAAAAGGCATAGGTACCATTTATACAACTTCAGAAAAGAAATTCATGGTATTTGTAAATGTGTACCTGGTGGCTGAGCCAGACTTTGCCTGGAGAAGGCCTGCCTCTGCTGCCACTCATAGAGCTGCCACATTGTGTTATCCCTCATTGATTTTCTCTTCTCTGTTGTGCTAACAGCAGACGTGGAGGCTGTATGGAGGGCCCGGTCATATACCGAGCCTGCCACACTGCAAATGCTTTCAGGCCTCATCATGCTGTTGCGGGCAGTGTGCGGTACCCCTGAGGGTAGCGGGGTACAATCTGAGGACGGTGGCTGGGCATGTTTCTTGGTAAAGTCTGGTACGATGTAACACTGGAAGATAAGAACAAATGCGTATAGCTCTTTTAGTTTGTCCCTACTGCAGGGGAGGTTCTGTATGTGGATTCAGTGTTCAGTGTTTGGAGAGATGGCATTTGTTGCAAAAAAAAGTGAGAGATTCTGATATGTCTGAAATGTCAGCTTTGTGACACCTGTTACTAAAGTGCTGGATGTACAGCAACTGCTTATTTCAAAACCCAAAAGGTTGATTCTGTTCATCTGGACGTTTTCAGTGGGAGAAATGTTTCATCATCATCAGGTGACTTCTTCAGTCTCAGCTGACTGCAGGTTTCAACCTTATAAACAGGACATTTCCTTAATGACTCAAACTAGCACCACTGATGAACAACGGGCTGGGAGGCCAGTTTATGATAATTAATATGCAAACTGTCATGACCATTGATCAACAACCACTGATCAATAACCATGAGTCCCACTCACAGAGAGTTGGCGAATGGCTGCAATCACAGCATTGTAAGATAGTGACAGATGTACCCTTAGGCCCCCTCCTCCATTCAGAGATGGTCTTTCCCTTTGCACGTAAATGGCCTCCTCCTAATTCGAATATGCAAACAACTGTATGGTCCTTAAAAATAACTAACTAAGGGAAACACTGAAGAAGGTCAGGATGGAAGAATATGTAAGCACAATATGTGAGCACACAGAAGGTTATCTAAACATGGGTTACTGTTCAGTCCTTGTCTTAACTCGATAAATCCATTTAGGAAAACCGAGCCTCCAAACTGAACACATGCACAACAGATCAAGTTACCCTTGATCCTGAATCCATCCCAGCGCTATGACATGGTAGAAAGGAACAAAGCTCTTCTGTACAACAAAACATTAAATAGTTAAACTAAACATAATGTCACCATTACAGGTCCAGCAGTTGGCGATCAATTGCTTTCGTATTCATGCTCTATCCTGTTATTGTATTTTCTCCTTTTTTAACTGCTGCCTGTCAGCTTAGACATAACTGTAATAATATAAATAACACTGACAGAAATGAATAGACAAACAGATAAAAATAACACATGAACAACAGGAGCCTGTAGAGAATTTGTAGAGCTCATCTTGGAAAATTACGGAAGCTTACTAAAGCTGCCAGACAAGACAGGCTAAACAAACTAACAAACAAACAAACAAGCAAACAAGCAAACAAGCAAACACTTAGAATTTGGGAACCATCTGTGTCTCTCTCCATTGCCTAGTTTGGGAGTCACTGCACCTAGTGCTCTGATTAATTCAATTCAATTCAATTCAATTTTATTTATATAGCGCCAAATCACAACAAAAGTCGCCTCAAGGCGCTTTATATTGTACAGTAGATAGCACAATAATAAATACAGAGAAAAACCCAACAATCATATGACCCCCTATGAGCAAGCACTTTGGCGACAGTGGGAAGGAAAAACTCCCTTTTAACAGGACTTTTACCACTGGAACCACCATTACCTTCACCCTCCACATCCTCTCGAGCTCTT
>JAQSNX010006666.1:0-66491 GCA_029532605.1 Oreochromis grahami
CCTATTGGCTCACCACAACGAGGTGCAGAAGACACAACGGACAAAAAGACACAAAACAAACTAAAGTGGGATTTATGTCTTAGAAAAGCTGTGGTTTTAATATGAACTGTGTATAATTGGGAGTAGAGGATGCTACTTAGTGGGATGTGAGTGTGTTATACTCTGTCAGAAGGATAAACTGAAGATCTCACCCTAAACACAGACTGAGGGGCTCAGACCACAGAGGGAGCAGCTGGAAACAGACCAGGTGGAAGATCAACAGCATGCTTAACATCATAAGACAAAGGTGATGAGTTGTCCTTGTGAGAGGTAGATAGAAAAAACCCTTGAGAGATGAGGCCCTGTGGAATGTAGAGAAACATGAACCCACAGCTGGGGGTGTATAGGTATGCACAGAACATAGTAAAAGTAGATGTTAGTCGTGAGCATACAATGTTTCAGTAAGATGTTAGCTTCACACACACAAACCACTCTGGCTATGAGTTGCTCTGGTTACCATATAAGGGGATCCCCAGGGTTTTAGAGCATGTTTTGAAGCCCCCACCCCGAAGGGTGAGACTAAAGGTATATATGTGTAGGACTGAGGCACGGCCCCTGCTTTTTACATTGCATGATCTCCCTCTCCGCAGAGGTTTGAATGAAGGAGCATCACAAGTGTTTTGGAGTCAATAGTGTTTTGTTTTTTTTCCAGCTGAGTAACAAAAGGATCAGAGTAAAATATCAAGGTGGTAAAAAAATATAGTTTTTACAGCTCAGGGTGGAAATTTTATCCCACGTTATTCTGTTTTGTTTTGCAAACAGTACATGTCATCTGGTCCTTGCCTGATTTTGTTTGAGTTCATTTATTCTCTGTTTATTGGGCAAACAATAGAGTCTGTTTGCAAGAAGTGTGAAATGTTCCCAGTGGCTCTCACGTGTCAGTCTGCTGTTTTCCTATAGCTCAGAGTCACAAACTGCAACCACATAAGTAACAAATTCAACACAGATAAAGATTAAATATTTAGTTATTCTCAGGACTGTTTCTGCAAAAAAAAGGGACTTAATCAGAGCAGAGGTGTCATGAAAGGAGAGGCAAGAAGAAACCATCTCACCATCAGAACAGACAGTCAGCATGACTAATGAGTGACACATCATCATGTGAACGAATGCTGCAGTCACAATGTATCTTACAGCAGAGCTTGATACTGTGTTGATGTGTTTTAAACAGTCGACAGTTTGTTAAACTCACAGGAGAACTCAGTTAAACATGGTTTAACAAGGACAAGGAACGTGGTGGAACAACGTGGTGTATGCTGTACAGTGCAGTGAGGAATGCCCGGACCTCTACATTGGCGAGACCAAACAGCCACTTCACAAGCGCATGGCACAACATAGAAGAGCCACCTCCACAGGACAAGACTCAGCAGTCCATCTGCATCTAAAGGTCAAAGGTCACTCTTTCGAGGATGCCAATGTTCACATATTGGACAGAGAGGACAGATGGTTTGAAAGAGGAGTGAAAGAGGCCATCTATGTCCACTGTGAGCGACCATCTTTGAACAGAGGCGGTGGTTTACGACACCAACTGTCTGCCATCTATAATCCAGTTTTGAGTTCCCTCCCCAGACGCCTTAACGCCCACTCACATCCTGGGCCATCTGACCTCAGGAAATCACATGATAGGGTGGGGCCAGGTTTCACAATGAGCTCACCCGAAACTCTGGCTGATTAGGTCCCACACCCGCTTTCACACCTTGGCTCATGTGATTAGAGGATCACCAGGGGGTCCTTTGTCCCTCCTTGGGGGGATACTCCCACTGGGTTTAAATCTGGGACTCTCGGCCATTTGACCTTAGAACTGAAGAAGCTTCTCGGATGAGAGGTGAAACGTCTTCAAGCAACTCAAAGAAGTCCAGACGCTTTTCTTTGCAAACTCCTTTGACTACGATGACCTGGATGACTGAGAACCTTCACAGACAAGGACAAGGAACTGAATAAAATAAAATGGCCCAAGTGAAGGATGATTTGGTAACACAGTCTGTCCACAGGTTGGGTGTTGTTATATTAGAGATTATCTTAACTTTTAACCAGCAAAGATTAAATAGCATCAAAAATTGAAGAGAAAACTGCTGTATATAAGTGCAACTGAATAGGAAACACAAGTGTTTATTCTGTTTTTGAAGTTAAATGCACGTAAGTCAAATAAACATTTTGACTACGGCGAATCCAACACTACAAATTGGGAGTAGAAGAGTCAGATCAGGCAAATCTGTACCACACATCTTAGTAAAACATGAAAGATTTGAATTTCAAATTTGATGGAAAGTTTGTTCTCATGTCATATTTAGAGTCTTCTTTGTGTTGTGTGGAGCTTCAGTGCCACGATTACCTGAGAACAACAACAACAAAATTCTACTGGAGCTTTTTTGCAGTTCATGGGATTTCATAGTTTATTTATAAATCACTATGAGTATGAAAAAATAAAACTCACAGAGAAAACGAAAGTTAAGCAGTAAGTTTTGTTTTACAAGAAATGAGTGGTGGAGGGTTGGGCTCCACCCACAGCTTGCAGCAACTGTTGGTCAACTGGAAAGTTTCCAACATTTATTCTTCTATTTTAATCCATAAAAACATGTTAATGACATATAACTCATTTTGCATTACTCCAACGGATTAAGCTTTGTTGCAGGTTTTACTCTGTTAAGTGCACTTTTTTCTGTGTATTTAACAAGTTATAAAGTTGCCGTCGCAGTGTGCTGAAGCAGACTGTATGAATTTGTGAAGAGTGGACCCAAAATACGAACACAAGGGAACTCGGAACAAAACTTGATATTAACAAAAGGTGAGCTGTTTAATAAGGCTGATGAAAAAGGTACAAAAACAAAAGGCAGATGCAGAATGGAAAGAAACTAACTAGAACTAAACTGGGAGACCCAAAACAGAAAGAACAAAACCCTGAATGTGATAAAAAACCTGAACATGGAAAATCCTGGTAACATGTAGGCACGGAAACATGCCGAGGAACAACAGACAACCTGACACTGAACAAAGGAAGACAGAGGACATAAGTACACAGCAAGATAACGGGAGGATGGGGAACAGGTGGGAACACAAATCAGACCTGACGAGACAAGGGGAAGCAAAACTAGACACACTGCACACAGGACAGGGACTTGGGACAGGATTGGCTGCAGATATGACAACATGAACTTGATCATTTAAGGCACACAAATATGAAATACCTAAAGGGTGAGGGAAACTTAAACACAGGACTTAAATATGAACCAAAAACACTAAAATAATCTAAAACTCAAAACGCTGGGTCAACAGACTCAGGATCTTGCAACAACTGAGCTACTGGAGCTTTTTGCAGTTCATGGGATTTCATAGTTATAAGTCACTTAGAGCATGAAAAAAAAAACTCACAGAGAAAACGAAAGTTAAGCAGTAAGTTTTGTTTTACAAGAAATGATGAGAGAGGTGGGGGGTTGGGCTCCACCCGAAGCCTGCAGCAACTGTTGGTCACATGGAAAGTTTCCAACATTTATTCTCCAATTTTAATGCATAAAAAGGATATTTTAATGAAATATAAATCATTGTGCATTACTCAGATGGATTATCATAGGTTTTGCTGCAGGTTTACTATGTTAAATACACAGAAAAAGTGAACAAGTTATAAAGTTGACTCTGTAGGTCAGTTATAAACACTGTGAGCTGTACTTATAAACAGGACAAAAATTTGTTTATGGATTTCTAACATTTATTCTGCTCTTTAAGCATATTTATTAAACCCTGAGTATTGACTGACAGGAGAAATGTGTGAAGGTGATAACAAGTAAAGAGCCACAAACAAAATCCATCTTGACACACACAGTAAACACATCTGAACTTGACTGAATGCATTCAGCTGCTAACTTATAAGAAATCACACATTCAGGGGTTTGTAAAATACACTGTTGAGTCTGATCAATTCAATTAACTTCAACTATTTAGATCTAAGTCTCTACTTATGCTGCTTCCCTCTTGTCTCTACACTGGGTTTTTTGTGTGCAGCTTCTTTTAACCATAAATCACCGTGAACAAGTATCCACAAGAAAACACGTCTCACTTTCTGAGAGCTGTGAAGGTTTACAGCAGCTGTTTATAAAGATGGGCTCTGCAGGCACAGACAAGAAGACTGAAGACTGTTTTCTTCTTCATGTACTGACCATGAACATGCACTGACCCAAGTGTATCAGAGTGGGGAAACTTTCAGTCTCTCTCACGTAAATCCTCACACAGATCAAGAAAAATCACTGGCTTTTAAGTATTTAATTTAATTTGAAGCCAATGCTTTAGACGGAACTTGGCTCTGTTTTGTTCCCCCACTGCTTCATGACTCTGTGCCAAGTTAAACTGAAAACACACAAAAAAACATATCCAAAAGAATAAAAGAAACCAGGGGATTTCATTGGTTATTCAAATAGGTTATTGGTGACACGTGCACTGCTTTTAACAGACATCTATGCAGATGGCTTAGTATGAAAGGCATCTGTGTTTCAGTCATACAAAATGCAGTTTATCTGGAAGCTTCTGGAGGTGGTTTATCAGAAATGACTCCAGGTGAAATCACATAAAGCTACCATCAAGTTTATGTTCATCTGTCTTTGGACTCTTCCTCCTCTATAAGAAGAGATGAGTAAAAACTGTGATCAATACAACTTTCATGCTTATCTCTGTGTGTATCAGAGAGTCTGGATGCGATCAGAGCTGCTTTGATTGTTGTAATGATCATATTTCTTGATCTATGCATGTGTATAACCAGCTTATAGAGTTTAAAGAGGACACTTAGTTAAACGGTAAGTATAGAATTTAACAAGCTCCTAAAATATGTTGAAATTATTTCACTTTCATTCATTTTTCTTAGAACATAAACACTGATAAGTCAAGGACTATCAGCACTTTTCACTTGTCTTCTCACTTGTTGTATGATCTGTGGGGCTCACGCCTTAAATGCTTAAGTGCCAGAGTTCCTGTTTATGTGTTTTATATCGAAATCAATTAAAAACAAACAAAAACGACAGTTTGGACTGTTTTTTTTGAGTCTTTGATAATTTATTTATGTACATTTTTATTCACCAAATTGCCATAACATTATTACCATCTGCCCACCACCATGTTGGTCCCCATTTTGCTGGCCAAACAATCCTGTTCTGTTAAGGCATGGACTCCTCTAGACCCCTGAAGGTACTGTGACATCTACACCAAGATGTTAGCAAACGTCCTGTAAGCTGTGAGGTGAGCCTCCATGGACCAGACTTGTCTGTCCAGGACATCCCACAAGTGCTCTATCAAATTAAGAATTTGGAGGCCAAGTCAACATCTCAAACTGGTTGATGTGCTCCTCAACATATTCCTAATCCAAGTTTGCTTTGTGGCAGGATGCATTATCCTGTGTAAAGACACCATCAGAGAGTACAGTTTCTATGAAAGGTAGTACATGGTCTGCAACAGTTCTTAGGTAGGTGGTAACATCCACATGGAGGGCAGGATCCAAGGTTTGCCAGCAGAACATTGCCCAAAGTGTCACATTCACACCAGCTCACATACTTCCTGTAGGACATCCTTGTGCACATCCAATAATCATCATTAAATGTGTCTGTTAGCAGTTCAACAGATCGGGAGAGCAGATCAGGAGACTGGAGATCAGTCTCCACTGGATCTCAAGCCTGGAACTGTTTTTGACAGCTGGTAAACAGGCAACTTTACCACCATAAAATTTCACTTCCAGAGTCATTAAGATTGTAAACTGAAGCAAAACTCTTTTTTTTCTACAGTAATTTCATGATAATATTCTTAAATAATTTTCTGTTCTGTTTTGAGCATAGTTTGATACTAATAATAAGAAAAATATAGTAAAGTACAGTTTTGATGGTGTTCTAGTTTGTTTAAACTGAAAAGGATTTGTAACCTAATGCCATGATGTGTTAGACAATGTGATTGGTCATTTTGTCATGAAGACCCTCTTCCTCCACCTCTAATACAAGTGAATGCGATGAGTCCACAGGTTATACAGACAACTGATTTCCTTACAGGAAGGAAAAGATTAAAAAATTATTAAATAATGACTTTAAAACAACACATTTAAGCCCTTTATTGTGGTCAAACAGGCATTCATAGATGTTGTACAAGATCATTATGACACAGGGCCTAGTTATTATTAGCTAGCAATGAGCAATGATGGTTGTAACTGTGTACCTCCCAAGGGGAAAAATCGTTTAACACTTATTTTGGAAGAAAAAACATCAACATTTTAGGATGTTTTTCCACAGATTTGATGAATGTAGTTTTTATGTCCCACTTGCCATTCAAATTAAAGTAGAAGTAATAGAAGTAATACTTCTCACTAGCATAATCAAAACCTTGTTCTATATGATTTTGGTTAAATTATTTAGGAATTGTTGACACACTGGGTACATTGTAAAACATATATACAGGAACTATATACTGATAAAAATATTGACAGTTATACATTTTGAAAGATTTTAAATAAGCAAATTATTTGGACTTTAAGGTACAGGTTAGAATTTTTATGAAGAAAAGAAAGGAAGAAATCAAAATTCCAGGTGCGTCAAGATTGGATTGAATCATACAAAAGTTTATTCATATAATTTAATGTCTTGGGTTTGTCCGTGTCTGCTTTACATGGCTGTAAGAATGATCTGTACATTTTCAATGGTAATAAAACAAAAATACTTCAACATAGCCACCATGTAACTGTACACAGGTTGTCATTAGATCTCATAAGAAAAAGTTTTCACTACTTGTGTTAACTTATTATACTTAAGGACATTGATCATTGAGGACCCCAGTTCTTTTTAAACAACAATGCATTTATATGTTTGTCTGATGTTTCATGACATCACTTCTGCCACACGTTGTTTCTGATTGATCTCATTGATTTAGCCATGAAGTCGAGCTCAGTTTTAACGGTTGAACCTGAATCTACGTCTATGGCTGTGGCCGTCATTTCTGTGGCACCAAACTTGATTTGTAGTTTGATTTCACGATTCATGCCACGTGCTGTGTCAGGTGACTCAAGAATATTAGAACCAATTTTCTCTACTCCCCACTCATCCACATACATTAGACTTTGGATTTTTCTCTCTGTGCGATAAAATGCAAAGATAATCGCTGTCTGATCTCTTTCTACTGGAGTGAAGCTGTGCTCACTGGTTTTATCCCAGCCCACTTCCTCATTTTCCTTCACCAGTACACAGAAAATACCATCACACCACTCGCCCTCTTTGTTTGTGTATTTCTTGTCTGCTCTATGCTTGGACTCATCAAACCTATCAGACAAAGAAACCCCGTAAGTAAAGGCACTTATTCGAGATGCCACCAATGCTGGGTTTCTTCCAAACAACACAGCTCCCTTCATGATTGCTTCTTGAGGATGAGAAGGACACAGAACTTTACACTGATCACCAAACTGATTGGTAATATGCTGACGCAGAATCAGGCTTTGAGCGTAGCCCCCGACTAACAGAATGTACTTAATGGTGAAATCTTTCTTCAGGATTTCTCTGAGACCCTTGGTGATGCCATTCAGACTCTCAGCAAAGAAAGATCGTACTTTCTCTTTTGAGATTCTGATGGCTCCTTGATTCCAGGAAACACCTCTCAGGAATTCAAAAAACTTTTCCATTTTCTGCTTTTCTTTTGCCATTTCACCCAGGTTATATGGGCAGCTGATCTCCACATCATCATCATTCTCTTTTAAAACTGAGATATCATACATCATCTTCTGCAGCTCTCCTGGATGCTGTTTTTCATATTCATCCCACAAACTATCACTGAAGATTTCTCTGAGGAACTCTTTGAATTTGTTATCCACAGTTTGTCCCCCCAAATCATTTCCTGAGGCCTTGTGCAGCTCCTTCAGGGCTCCTCCCTCCAGGACTTCATGAACTGTGATGTCAATGGTTCCACCTGCAACACACAGGAAGTAATTAAAAATAAAAGTGACAAGCTATAGCATCTTTACAAATCCTTCTCTCCTCCACCCTCCTAATGCAGACTTTGGGGCCTTTATCACTCACTGGTGAATACACAGAACTATACACAAGTGTGTCAGGACACCGGCACCAAACTCTTGCAATTGCCGCATACAATGATAAAGAGTTGATACAAATATATTTTAACAGTGCTAGACTATATAACAGTGGAAACAAATTACTCTAATCTTTAAACCCTGAGCTCTTTTGTTTACTCACTGTACATCAGTCTAGAAACCCATAAAACAGTCTGTTTTCATGCCTCAATAGACAAATAATTTATCTAAATACTAACATACATAATAACATAGTAAGTGTATATAAATATGATACAAGAAATTTGTATGAAACTGTATATCTCAAAAAGTTGATTCTGTTCATCTGGACGTAGCATTTTCAGTGGGAGAAATGTTTCATCACTCATCCAAGTGACTTCTTCAGTCTCAGCTGACTGCAGGTTTCCCCAATCTTATAAACAGTACATTTGCCTCGAGTACAATGGACCCCCTAATGATCCTCTACCTAATCACATGAGCCATTCTGGCTTTCTGGCTTCATCACCTCGTGTTCTAAAATAAGCTGACTGGGCTTCATAACCAAAGTTGAGAAATTTTTCATGCTCATCAAAAAGGATGCAGGTCGGAGTCTTTGGGGTCCTCAGTGAAACCTGTTGACCCCAGTACTTTAAACGAGGTTCAGTTTCTGCTTCTCTTTTTGTCAGACTGAAAGCATATCCACTGTACGCTGTGCCAAAGTCTATCGCTATGATGTATGAGTTATCCATTGTGGAAACAGTTCTGAAAAGCAGCAGTTACAGAGTATTTATGAACAAACCAGGGGGCGGACCTCACTGAACTCCACCCCCTGGTCTGTGAAGTTCAGTATAACAGTCGTACCTGTGTCAGACTGGAAAAAGACTTTCAATAAACACGACAGGAGACACCACGATGAGTACTCAAAGCAGGTAAGTACATTATATCAACCTACATCATCTACATAAACTGGCAGATTTAAATGTTACACTAATTAAAACTATTTAAACGTGAAAATGCCTAAATGAAATTTGAAGTTTTGTTTATCAGTTTTCCTTAGTTTGAAATGATATGACAGAGTATGAAGTACACAGCTAAGGTTTAGTATTTTTCCTCTCTGGATATCTGCCTAAATATCTGTGATATCAGTGTTTCCTCTTTACCTTCAAAATAGAGATTGTAATCAAGCAGCAGCTCCACAGGAGCTGAGGTAAGGATGCACTCTTTTTAATATCATTTGATGTTTCTGATCATAAATGTTTAAAATTGCTTCATTTACATGGTTTTCACAGCTGGACACAGGATAGGATAGACTGCATGAATTATACTCTATGTTGCTATATGATCATCTTATCATAAGATTTTACATTTAAAAAAAAGCTCAATAAACATTAAAACTGAAATGAATTCTTCAAAATTGCTGTGTGCATTGTGAATAACTTTTGTAAAATGTTTTTAAACAGTTTGGCTGAGATGGGAAAAAAACTTCATGAGGCAAAGTAAACATTTTTTTCTCATCTTTCATAAAAGCCTGAAGTTTCTCATTTCTTCTTTTTATTTGATCCTTTTTTAATCTGTTCACCGAGACTTTTGTTTTACATGCTGTATATTTGTCTCACAGTATGGTGGTGAAACAGCAAGTGGAGGAACTGAATTCAGTCATAGAGAGGTACTGTTGGCATATTCTGGTGAAACATCAAACTCTATTGTACAAACTCAGATAATTACACTTACATTGTTAAAGTATTATTTTAAACAGTAAAATTTTAGTCTTTTGCAGAGTGGTATGATTGATAATACGCATCTGCTGAGATTAAATTTTCAAAATATTTTTTTCCCGGTTTCAGTGAGTACAAATCTCTCAAAAACAGTCAAAAAATGCAACACTTGTCGCAGACCTATGTTATTGATCATCAGTGAGCATCTCTATAACCTCAATAAGGGAGGTTTTAGAAGTTTGTTCGTCTTGAAATTTAGGGTTCTCTCACCCACACCTGCCACCTGCAATGACCTGAGCACAGAGTAGCCTGCTGAGCCGCCTCCTGGCTCTTAGTGGAATCTATCCGTAGCTCAGTGGACTGGAATAGCTGAAATTTGGACAAGGCCTTCAGCAGGATCACTGGATTGAGCCAGATGACCACCCTTAGGGATAAGTAAACCAACTGAGCATGGAGTTCTCTAATCTTTCAGTGGCTGAAAAGGAGGACGCCGAAGGGAGCCATGGAAAAGGTCTAAGGGGGGGAACCAGGGGCCCTGGCATGCAAATTTAAAGTTGCTGGCTGCCCTTTGGTGTCAGGAGATTCAAGTGGATTCGGCCCCACTAAATGCTGAGTGTCCAACGCAAACTTCCTTAATTGTCTGATCACCACCATGCCATGTAGGATCACTGCTTCGATCAGGACTGAAGGAACTGCAGGATGTGAGAGCGCAAGATAAGGCACCAGCAAATATTATCACTGCAGCTTCTGAGCTTGTTTTTTTTTTTTTGGGGGGGGGGGGGGGGGGGGGGGAGAGAGAGACTGGGAGCAACAGAATCCTGGGAGGCTGCCAAGACAGACTCCCACACCACAAAGGTAAACGGACACACACCGCCACGACATATGGTACCACACAAAGCGCAAGTGGTCAACGATCGCTGGTTTTATGTCTGTACAGCCATTTTATATGTACGCTTTTGGGCATGGATGGGCTAGCTGGAGTGTCTTAAAGAAATATTCAGGTGTCATAACCAAGGGGTGGGGAATCATTACATATTGAGAGGTAATGTAAATATAACAGAGAACATAACAATCTTCCTAGGAGTGGGCCTTTCACCAAATTCATCACAAACCCAGGAACTCTACAGGCCTCAGTGAGCAGGTTAAAGGTTAACAATAATGACATCACAATTAGAAAAAGACTGATCAAGCACGGCTGTTTGGAAGGGTTGCGAGAGAAATCTTCTTCCATACAAAAGAACATAGCTAAATGGTTTAGGCTTGCAAAGCTGCAGGTGAACAAAGCACAAGACTTCTGGCTGATAAAGTCACGCAGGACACCACCACTGCAGGTTACCGCTGCTAAAGGATGTTCTACAAGATGCTGAATCAGGTGGTGGACTTGTACACAAAACAGTAGTTACAGATTTATTTCTAATCATGGAGCTGACTGAATATATTGCATATTGTGACTAAGCTCTCTATTATGTTTTTAAACAGTTTGGCTGAGATGGAAAAAAAACTTAATGAGGCAAAGTAAACATTTTTTCTCATCTTTCATAAAAGTCTGAAGTTTCTCATTTCTTCTTTTTATTTCATTTTTTTTAATCTGTTCACCAAGACTTTTGCTTTACATGCTGTATATTTGTCTCAAGGTCTGCGGTGAAACATCAAGTGGAGGAACTGAATTCAGTCATAGAGAGGTACTGTTGGCATATTCTGGTGAAACATCAAAGTCTGCTGTACAGACTCACATAATTACACTCATATTGTTAAAGTATTTTAAACAGTGAAATTTTAGTGTTTTGCAGAGTGGTGTGATTGATAATACGCATCAACTGAAAACCTGCTGAGATTAAATTTTCAAAATATTTTTTCACAGTTTTAGTGAGTAAAAATCTCTCAAAAGCAGTCAAAAAATCCTATGCAACACTGGACCAGTGTCCAGCACTTCAGCAGGATTGAGACAGATGACCACCCTTATCCCTGTAAATCAACTGAGCATGGAGTTCACTAATCCTCCAGTGGCTCAAAAGAAGGACGGCGAAGGGTGCCATAGAACATATCACTAACTTCATAATAGCTCAATAACAGTGATTTACAATATCAAACAAAACAGATTTATTTTGTTTAAAAAACAAATGTAGAATTTAAACTGTTAGTGTTGGTTTCTATATGTTTGGTATTATTTTTAAAAAATGATTGATCTGATATTGTTCACAGAATCTGTGTTTAATGATGAATTTATGATCTGATGTGTTTTAATAGATGAATTTGTTTATGTTTTTAAATAGTTTGGGTGAAATGGAAGAAGTTTACAAAGTGAACCTCAAAAAACCAGGGTAATTATATTTCTGCAATTTTTATGGAAAGTCATGAACCAGTATTTATATCCACTGACGCTCAATATACATGTCCATGATTATTTAGATCATTCTGTTCCTAATATTAGTTCATTTTAGAGTTGAATTTTTATCCTCAAACTTTTTTTGAATTAATTGTTAAATTTCTTCCAAAAAGGCACAGACCATTTTTACACACAGCTATTTTACTAAGAGATTGGTTTTAAAAACTAACATTAAAAAAGGGGATGAAAATTGAAATTGAACCAGTATCGGAATAACTTCTTCTTTTTTATGTTGTACAGTTTAGCTGAAATGGAAAAGTTTTACAAACAGAAAATCCAAGAAGAAAGGTAAACACATTTTAATACATAAAAGACTCTCTATGTTTCTTAGTCGTGACGTCTCTCATGTCAGCTGTATCACCTAGTCAAGTCTGCATCTCAGTGTTACGTTTCCTGTTTTACTTTGAAAGTCTGTGTCCTACGGGAATGTATTGAGTTTTGCTTCCCTTTGGTCTCGCCATATCTGATTTCTCCCAGCTGTGCGCTCCTTCTGTGTCTCATTCCCCTTGTTATTCCCCAGTGTATTTAAGCCCCGTGTTTCTCTGTGTCAGTGTTGTGTCCTCCCTCATGCTGTGTTCCTCTTGGTGAAGGTTATTTGTTTTCCCCCCAGTTTACTTTGGTCCTGTATCATTTCTATGTGTCTGCAATAAAGCTGCATTTTGAGTTTTTCCCGTGTGTTGTGAGTTCTCCATTTTGGGTTCTCTTCCTGCCTGTACACAACCAAATCATGACAGTAGTGACAGTCAACTTTTATAATTTGATTAATTTTTTTTATTTATTTATTTTATTAATAGAAACATGTGTTCCCTCAATCACAGTGACCTTCATAATATTTGGTATAGAGATACAGTTTTTCCCTTTTTCTACCCTGTACTCAAGATTAAAAAATAAATAAAAATATATTAAAAAATATATGTAATTTAGCAACTGACATGCAATAAAAGTGCAGATTGCAGACTTTTTAGGTATTAGCTGTTTACATTTTGCAGAAGTTACAGAAGTATTTTATACCTTAATGTTAGAGCACGCCAATGTGTCAAACACAGCAATGATATTTATATCATGGTATTCATGTTCATAACTTTTAATTAAAATCCCTTACATGCATGACTACTTGCTGTCTTTAAATGTGATTTTCTGCAGTTTTCATCTTTAAGGAACTCCTCTGTTGGTGTGGCTGTATGCTTGTGAACAAAGAATTAGTTTGGTGGATTCATTCTTATTTTTAGATTCAAAATAGCTTCTTTGGCAACTAAAGACTCCAAAGCTTATGACAAATAATTAATTTACATTTTTTTTCAAATAAAGGAAATTGAAACCACTCGCGAAACAAAAAATATCCTATCCATAGTCATGTGAACTGTGGAGCATAGAAACAAATCACATATTTGTACCAAACACTATTCCACAGATCTGCACATAAAGAAACTGAAGAAGAATTGAGATCATTTAAAGACAGGTGATGTACAGAAACATCAATTTAACAGTGCTGTTAATATTGTTTGTTTGTTTGTTTGTTTGTTTGTTTTTTACACTTTCATCATTATCTATTACTATTACCAGAGTGGCAGGAGATGTTGATCTTGCACTAAAGACGGGGAACTCTGAAAACATGAACGACCCAGTGAATGAAACCAGACTGAAAGAGATGTATAAAGAGCTGAGGAAGGACTGGCCTAAAATCAAGTCTTATCTGCAGAGAACTCAGAGCGACCCAGAGGAAATAAAAGCTTGGATTAAGGTACATTATACAGTCTAAAGAGGTGAGATTGGAGTGTAGTATGATCTTTGTTCTTATAAAAAAAATTCCCTCTGATGATAATAGCACAGCTTTCAACATGGGGCAGACGAAATAGAACAGAAGAAGAAACTGATAGATTCAGCATTTAGCCTACATGCGGACGACACTCCAGCATCTCAGAAGGTACTGATGTGTTTTGGATGTGTTAAACATGATCATTGAAGCTTGTGTGATAAAGATCAATGACAAGTTTCATTATTTGTTTCAGGTTCCTAAATACACAAAGTTAACCATTCAGAACCTTCAGCTTGTTGTTTACTACAGATTCAAAGACACTGCTGTTCAGGTTTGTTGGAATTATAGACACAACATTACACACATTGTAAATACACCTCACTGTGCATTTGTGGGACAGGCAACCAATCGCAAGATGTTAAATTGTGTGTTTAATAAGAAACCGTAACTTAAACAGGACATTGGTTTTTTTGGACTAAATGTGTTTTGTAGTCATGTAAACTTGAATAATTTCTCAATGGGTCATGGACAGGAAGGTGAACCTTGTGATGATAGCTGGAATAATCTCCTCTCGAAGTGCCACTGGCTGAGCAGCTTATTGGTTGTGAACGAACGATCCCCCTCTTCAGCCTGACTGGAAAAATCATGATCCAGGGCAAGATGCTTGGAACTTTTTCCCACAAGAGATCACAGATGATTCTGCCACATCACTCTGCCAGGACAACTCTGAACATGTCCGTAAATGTCCTTGGACATTCCAGCATCCAGACGTGAACCAGACTGAAGATATTGAGATGAGTTCTTGAGGCCACATGAGGCAAGGGGTGAGTGGAGGTTGAAACAGCCGAGTAGGGATCTCAAGACTGCACTGTCGGTGAATGATAGGTGGTGTTATAAGTCACCACCTGTGTTCATCCCTGAGCAAAGTAAAGGTCTACAGAATCTCACCACTGTGAGGAACCTTGAAATCATTTTTGACCAGGATATGTCCTTCAGTGTACATATTAAACAAATGTGTATGACTGCTTTCTTCCATTTGCACAATATCTCTAAAATTAGAAATATCCTGTCTCAGAGTGACGCTAAGTTAGTTATGCTGCAATAGACGTAGGCTGCCGGGGGTTCCCATGATGTATTGAGTATTTCTTCTTCAGTCACCTTCCTCACTCATTATGTGTTAATAGACCTCTCTGTATTGAATCATACTTGTTATTAATCTCTGTCTCTCTTCCACAGCGTGTCTTTATCTTGTCTTCATTCTCTCAGCCCAACCGGTCACAGCAGATGACAGCCCCTCCCTGAGTCTGGTTCCGCTGGAGGTTTCTTCCTGTTAAAGGAGAGTTTTTTTGTTTTGTTTTTTTTCCTTTCCTTCAGTCGCCAAAGTCTTGCTCATAGTGGCTCACATGATTGTTTGGTCTTTCTCTGTGTATTAATGTAGGGTCTACCTTATAATATAAAGTCCCTTGAGGCAAGTGTTGTTGTGATGTGGTGCTGAAAAATAAAATAAAATTGAACATAAACACCTGTCTCCTCTGCCATCCCGTCACCGCCCCATGAGCTCCCTTCACCACCTCTCCACTGCAGCAACCCAGAGACCACACCCCTGTCACAAGTTCAAAAAAATATTTTCCCTTAACTGACAGTAATGTGTTTGAAAGTACTGCTCTGGCAGTGTTAATTTAAACATCAAAAACAATCCGAAATAATTACAGAAGAGGTTTACAGCTGACAGTCCATGGTGCATGATTTATTGCCTTGACTTGTATAAAATTAACATGTTTGACATGTAGTAAAAAGACTGTTCTTAGTGTCCTGCATTTTTTTTTTTTTTTTTTTAATACCTGTCCCGTTTGGTTCTTTTGCCATCAGAATTATTGTCTAAAGGCGAAGAAAGATGCCCAACGGATTTACTTTACCAAATGGACCATCCCAGCCTTGCCGTAATGGTCCATTTGATTCACCTTTTATTGTTTATTTTATTTTCATTTGCTGAATACGGGACAGACTTAACTGGGGGAAAGAAAGGGGAGAAAGAAAGAGGGAAAGAAAAACAGCGGGGAAGAGGGACGGGGAAAAAGGGCAAAAAACCAAAAACCAACAGAATAAGCAGACAAAAAAATACATATATCGATCATCTGGATCACCTGTTGAGAAAGAAAGAGAAAGCAAGCAGAAGAAAACGAGAGTAATAAACAACATCACAATGATCTATGGGAATATGACAGTAAATACTAAATATTAGACATTATTGTGCAGCGCGTAAGATCGACAGCGCACAGTGTGCTTTGAGGTAAGAGCCAAAAAGGGTGTAGTTTGTGTGTGATCACCTGTGTGTACACCTGTGAGCATGAACGCGCTTGTTTTTAAAAGGTTCCTTCATGTAATGACCTGCTAGAGGGTGTGGGGGGCCACTGTCCTGCATTTTTGAAAACTTGGGATATGCTTTAGGGAAAATATAGGAAAATCAGGAAAAACACACCTTCATTGTTTTTGCCTCAGAGTCGTGGTAACCGCAGCCACTGTTGTGTATGTATGTAATTTGACTTTAGAACAAATTTAGTAGAAGGAGTAGAGGATGCTACTTAGTGGAATGTGAGTGTGTGTTAATCTGTCAGAAGGATAAACTGGAGCTCCCACCCTAAACACAGACTCTGAGGGGCTCACAGCACAGAGGGAGCAGCTGCAAAGGTGGAGGCTTAGCAGTATGTGTAGTGTCATGAGTCAAAGGTGGGTTGTCCTTCATAGCAGGTAGACTTGACGCTGGTATAATATTGTTTTTACAGCTTAGAGCGGAAATTTTATCCCATGTCATTCTGTTATTTAGCAAACACAACATGTCATCTGGTCCTCGCCTGGTTTTACTGGAGTTCATTCATTCTGTTCATTGGGCGAACAATAGAGTCTGTTTGCAAGGTGAAGTGTTCCCATTGGCTCTCACATGTCAGTCTGCTGTTTTTCCCTAGTTCTGAGTCACAAAATGTAGGAACGAGGAACAAATTAAACACAGAATTGAGATCAAATTGAATTAAAGTTCAATAATCGGAGCTGAGGAGAGACTGGAGCATCATGAAAGGAGAGGCAATAAGAAACCATCTCACCAGACAGTCAGCATGACTGATGAGTGTCACATCATCATCTAAATAAATGCTGCAGTCATGATGTCAACATCTTACAGCAGATGTTGATAATATGCTGATATGTTTGAAACAGTAAGCAGTTTGTTAAACTCACAGGACAACTTAGTTAAACAACTTTGTCAAAGTGGAGGGTGTAGTTTGGTAACACAATCTGTCCTCAAGTTGGGTGTTGTTATATTTGAGATTATCTTTTGCTCATCATTTCCTCAACTTTTAAACAGCAAGGATTAAGGTTCTTCTAAAAATAAAGAGAAAACTGCTGTGCATGAATAAAGTTGAATAGAAAACTTGTGTTTATTCAGCTTTTGCTGTTAAAGGAACTTAAGTCGAATAAACATTATAACTACAACTAGTCAGGGACTCAAAATGGAGAGCAGAGGAGATTCCGGTCAGGATAAGTTAGGCAAATCAGTCCCCCATATCTTAGTAAAATACAAATGATTTAAATTTCAAATTTGATGCAAACTTTCTGCTCATGTAAAATCTGCAGTCTCTTCTTTGTGTTGTGTGCTGTTTCAGTGCCAAGATAACCTCAGAGCAAATAAATAAAACCAAATTCCACTTCATGGGATTTCATAGTTTATTTATAAGTCTTTATAATGTGTCTGGAAAGGCTGCAGGCTGCAGCCACTGTTGGTCACACAGAAAGTTTCCAACATTTATTCTCTGATTTTAATCCCAAAACATGTTAATGACATAAAACTCGTTATGCATTACTCATATGGATTAAACTTTGCTGCAGGTTTTACTCTGTTAAATACACAGACAAAAGTGCACAAGTTACAAAGTTCCAACAACTGAGCTTAATACAAGTGATGAAGCAGGTGAAGCTTTGAGGCCATGTGGAGGTCAGATATAAACACTATGAGCTGTACTTATAAACAGGACAGACATTTATTTATGGATTTATGACATTTATTCTGCTCCTCAAGCATATATATAGGCTCTTTTTTAACTAATTAACAGGTTTTGTGTTCATAAAAAATATTTTGTGACCATGTTTATGTTTGGTAATGCACCGTGAAGCAGAATTCTAAATATTTAGTATCACAAGTAGAAGCTAGACTTCAATATATTGTCAGCATATTGCAAAAGTACAAAATAAGTGCATCAGTTTGATTGATTTTTATCCTGATTGTCTCTGGTGTGTGTCCACTGCAGGGTTCATGGTGTCTGTCATTATTTGCACCATGATGCTCCTTCCAGGGTTTTAGCCTCAGTGTTTTTTAAAGCATGAATTTTTCACAGTGGTAGGAAATGCTCCAGTTTTTGGTAATTAATTATTATTTTGTGCTCTTGTAGCTGCAACTGTCATGAAACCGTCTGTGTGCAGGCAGGAGAAGGACCCAAATGCAAACTCTCGGAAACAGGGCGTAAACTCGAATGACCATAACGAAACAGTGGAAGCAAAACTGAACAGAACGCACACTGATACATTCACAATACTTCCACAATAAAATAAGAAACATGATGCAGGAGTGGAGGAGAGGCAGACAAGAGGGACCGAGGGAGAGCACAGACATGATGGGATGGGGAAAAAAAAGGAATAAAACGCAAAGCAGGGGAAACAAGGCACAAGGAGTCAGAGAACTATATAAACAAAGACACACAGAGGGAGACTCAAAGGGCCAAGACACAGGAAAAAAAAAAAAAAAACGATAAGCAAAACTAAAAAGAACAACCCAGGCATGACAAAACAAACCTTTAGAAAATCAAAGTGACTTAAACATAATACAAAATGCCAAAAACACACAAAAACTCAAAACACTGGGTCAACAGCAACATTTTTATTATTGTAGAAATGACTATAGATAACCTTTATTTTAACCCAAATCTGTCTGTAAGTGAACTCACATTTGTGTCTAAACTACATAATAAACAGGTCTTTCCAGTTTCTTCCATTAAAGAAAATCAATAGCTGCTCTGTTCAGAGTTTCAATAGGTACATTGTTATAACATCCATAGAAAAAAAGCACCAACCACTGCCTAAAATGTGGCCTTGTGCTGACACCAAATCATTTGTTTATTATTTATTTATTTATACAGCACATTTAATTAACATGATAAAAAGCAGCACGGTGGCACGGTGGTTAGCACTGTTGCCGCACAGCAAGAAGGTCCTGAGTTCAATTCCACCATCAGGCCGGGGTCTTTCTGTGTGGAGTTTGCATGTTCTCCCCGTGTTTGCGTGGGTTCCCTCCGGGTACTCCGGCTTCCTCCCACCGTCCAAAGACATGCAGCTTGTGGGGATAGGTTAATTGGATAATCCAAATTGCCACTAGGTGTGAATGTGCGAATGATTGTTTGTCCCTGTGTGTTGGCACTGTGACAGACTGGCAACCTGTCCAGTGTGTACCCCGCCTCTTGCCCTATGACAGCTGGGATAGGCTCCAGCACCCCCCGTTTAAAGCTGGCTGGCACCACCCCTGAACTAAGACTACTATTACAAATCTCTAAAATGTCAGAACTAACAACCTTAAAAATCTTTTTCAAGAAATGTGTTGGCATGGCATTGTTTGGGCAAGATGATGTCTTTATACCATTACAAAATTCTTCTACCTGAATTAAACACACAGGGTCAAACTGGTCAAAGGCAGTAGAGCAGGTGAATTTTGTAAAAACTTCATGTGAAGGTAGGGCAGTCATACATCAGAGTTGTTCTATCTTATTAATGAAAAACTGCAAAAATCTTTCACACGTTTCTGTGGAGCTATTTATATGAGAAGCAGGGGAAATATCCAGGGCCGAGTCAATTACTGAGAAAAGAAGCTGGGGGTTGTTGGAGCTATTCTCAATAATATTGGCAAAAAACTTTGATTTTTCTACTTTTACAATGTCCTGGTATCTATACAGGCTGTCTCTCAGTTCCAGGAAAGACACCTTCAACCCATCTTTTTTCCACTTACGTTCAGCCTTCCTGCACTGTCGTCTGGCTGAACGAGAGGCCTCGTTTATCCATGGGTCTGATTGTAGTTTCAGGCACATAGTTTTAAATGAGAAATCTCATCAAAAATACTTTTACATTCATCATTAAAAGTTGATACAATCTGCTCGGTACCATTACTGAGACTGGATCCTAACACATTTTTAAAAACAATAGAAAATTGTTCTGTTGCAGTTGGTTTAAAAACATGACAACACCGTGTTGGAAAGATAGTTTTAAAATGGCAATAAGATAAAAGTATGTCAAACAAAAGTGGAAAGGGTCAGAAAACAACGCATCACATATTTCCATGTTTCAGATTGGTACACCTAAAGACAGCATAAGATCCAACGTGTGACCCGTTTATGTGTTGTTCCCAACACAAAATGGGTAAAACAGAAGGAATCTATTAAACTGAATATAGATTAAGTTTAATAGACCTGGCCAGTGGGTTGCAGGAAAAGCACATGTGAATATTAAAATCACCAACAGTGTTGGGCAAGTTACTTTGAAATAGTAATTCAATTATAGTTACTAGTTACTTCTTCAAAAAAGTAACTGAGTTAGTAACTGAGTTACAATATTCTAAAAGTAATTAATTACTTGGAAAAGTAACTATTGCGTTACTTAAAAAAACAAAAACAAAGAACGTTTAACCCTCTGGGGTCCAGGGTATAATTGGCCATTTTTTTACTACTCTTGATTTTCCCAACACATTTTACCTTTAAAAACTATTTACTTTGCCTTGTTTGGTATCATTCTTTTTAGCACAACCTCGTGTGCCTGAATTTACAGTTATGTTTTCATTTTGTCATACTGTATAACCAGAATTGATCTAAAATCAGACAAAAAACATAAAATCACAGTAGAAAAAGTTATATTTTTACTGTAACAACCACAAACATGTTTAATGAATCATATTTCATAACTTCAAATGCAAATATTGTCAATTTTAAAATCCTATGCACAAGTTTTGCAAACAACAAAGTTATTTGCATCCATTTACCTTTTACCCTTTTTTTAAATAACCATTTCAAACTATTTAAAGAACAATCAGCTGTTCTTCAATAAGATGCCACACAAATTATTTGTGCCACTCCAAAAAAATCATTTCTGTCCACTATAAAGGAGAACATCACAGCCTGATACCTGCAGGTCTGACAGCAGCAGGTGTATCACTGCTGTTTCTACCTGGAGACAGCAGTCGCCTCATTGTTCTGACACACAACACAAAACTATCCACAACACTACACACTAACTACACAAGACAACACATTAACTACACACTCCAAACAGGCTAAACGTCACAAATCTCACATCTCAAAACTCGCTCACTCTCTTTTACTGCTCTCTCTCTTTCTCTCTCTCTCTCTCCATCACTCCTAAAACTTTTTTTTGTTTTGATTTTTTGCTCATAAGCAGAGAGTGCTTGCTAGCGCTAACGTGGCGAAACTATTGAGGAAAAAACGCCGCGTATATCTTGTTTATCATGACTCTGGTTTTACGTGGCCTATCGACACAATTTAAAAACTGGCACCTTGTTGCTTTGTCTTTAAGTGGTCATGTGATTGACTTACCACAACTACTTTATTCTTCCTCAGTCAAACAGCAGCACTCGATTGTTTTGCCCCCTGAGCTCCAGCTGTTGTGCTAGACAGTGACCGTGATTGCCGTCCGCGGGAGCGCGCAGCTGCTTAAAGCTGTAGCGTCCAGATTACTTACAGCTACTTCTGTGTGACTGATATAAGATGCGGTAAGCTGAACACAGCTTTAACGTCTGTTTGTTGAAAAATAGTAACGGACCGCGTTTCCTTGTTAGTAACTGTAACGCTGTTGTAACGATAGGAATAGTAATTAGTTAGATTACTCGTTACTGAAAAAAGTAACGCCGTTAGTAACGCCGTTATTCCCATCACTGATCACCAACCATTAAGATTTGGTCATAGCTTACACAATTCCTGCTTGATTGTATTTTGGAGCTCTGTATACAGCTGCGACAAGTGTCGGTTGAGCATACCCCAGTTCAAATAACAGAAGTTCAAAGCTTGAACAGGAACCAGTAAAAAGTTATTTGCACTCAACCTCCTTCCTAAAAATGGCCGCACTCCACCGCCACGTCTGCCCATCCTCGGCACATTTAGGTATTCACAATCAAAACATAAAAATTCAATAAAACAGCTGGACTGACCGGCTCTCAGCCAGGTTTCCGTCACTAGCATAAGATCCAGGTCCCAGTTAGTGAAGAAATCCTTTAGAGTAAAAGTTTAAATGAGCATTAGCAAGACTTATTCTTAATGATGTCAGAGCGTCAGCGGCTGTAGGTTCTGTTGTAATAATCCCAATAATGGGTGCCAGGCAGGTATAAGTCATGTCCAGAGAGGGCCAGTAGTTGACACGGTCACATCCAGTTGCAGTAAACTAGGAGGGCAGCGACAGAAACGGACAAGTTCCAGAGGCAGACTGCGCGGAGGGCAGCGGCGGCGACACAGCCAAAGCAAATCCAAAAGCCAACCGCACCGAAGGCAGCGACAGTGACGCAGGCAAAGCAGATCCGGAGGCAAGGCAGGGGCGGCATGAAAATAGTTCAGTAGGTCGACCATTAGGCCAGTGGCTGTGACAGAGTAAATCCAGAGGCCGACCATGTGGAAGACAGCAGTGGCGTGGAAGCAGTTCAGAGGCCAGTCGCGGAGCCAGCTCAGGGGAGGGAGCTGACCCGGAGGTTGACGGCACCGGAATCCATAGTTTAGCATTTCAGGGGGCATGAAAAGTTGATGAAACATGAAACATGAAAAGTTGCAGCTGCGTCAGTGACAGAGCAGGTCCGGAGGCCGGCCACGTGGACGATCTGTAGACGAGGCCCAGTTTCAACCATCAGATCTTGTAATGCTACAAATTTTGTTGGTGCAAATCGAGAGTTGAAAGAGAGTTTGACTGAGCTGAACCATGCTAAATGTCAAAATGCTTTTGTTCAGGATGGCATGAAATGGAACTTTAACCTCCCAGTAGCCTCTCACCAAGGTGGTGTGTGGGAGCGTTTCATTCGTTCCATAAAGAGTACTTTAGTCTCAGTTCTCAAAGAACAAGCTTTGGGTGATGAGGGACTCCAAACAGTCTTCTGTGAAGTTGAAGCTATATTGAACGACAGACCCATCACCAGAGTTTCAGATGACTCAAATGCAAATGAAGTATGATATGAATGATCTTCATATCAGGAAAAAATTGTAAACAGGTACAGTACATGGCAGAGTTGTTTGCAAGATGCAAGAAAGACAAAAATGGATGAGGACTGAAAGATGTCTTATGCCTGGAGATATTGTCTTGATTACAGATGCTACAGCTCCAAGAGGATCATGGATGATAACAAAAGTCTTAAATGTAAACTAAGATGCAAAAGGCTTGGTGCGTTCTGTGAGACTACAAACAAAGACGTGTGTTTTGGAGATGCTAGTTGCAAAACTTCTTTTGCTACTGAAGAGAAATAACATCATGAATGGAGATTAAGGACTTGCCTGAGAAAATTGCTCTTTTTTTTTATAACTTTAAAGTAATTGTGATTGTATGCACAATTATCGGCCAGATTGTTGGAGGTATTTATTCTTTATTTTTGTTATTTTGAGATTTGTTAAAGTTTGTTGTTGAGTTTATTTCTTGGTTAATATTTGTTTCATTTTGTTTTGTTTTGTTGTTTATCTTGTTAAGTCAGCCAGGAAGAACTGTAGGCCAATTAAGTATAAATAAAGGGACTGGTAAAGGACCAGCATGCACTAAGGTGGACCTATGGTTTTTTACCAGAACAGGAGAAGCGTCAGGAAGGTACAATGATGGGTATGTGTTATTGCTTGCCATAGTGGGAAAAAAAAATCATAAAACACAACTTTCGAGTTTGATCACTGGACTTCTGTTGCCTGCGTACAGAACATCACCACAGTGCAGCAGTGGCTTCTAGATTTTAAACTTTACGATGTTTGGTAGGACAAACAAAGGGACACTACATTAGTCACATTATTGTATTGTAATGTGAATTTATTTGAGGAATACATTTTAGTTTAAATATTAGCAAAGAGATTTGTATTTAGGGGAACTTGAAATGTTGCTGGGGTAGACTTTATCTCCCTGTGAACCTGATCTGGACATGCAGAAGAAAATGGATGGAGGACTTGTAATGTCTCTTCAGTAATTTATGTGATGCCACAGTTAGTTAGTTTCTGTTGTGCAGATGTGATTATAAAAGCTGTTGTTCTGCTCCGTATTCTCTCTGGACTCCTGTTGAATCATCAAACAGCACAGAGCTCACCCTCCCGAGCTTTGCTCCAAGCAACCGTCAGTGGAAACTGATCCTCCTCCTAATTAACCTTTAGCGGACTTTATGATAACAGTCTTAAATCTTCCTTACAGTCATTGGCTGTGTGTTCACTTTTAAATCACACATATTAAACATAAAATAAGCTCTTTATTGTTATTGTTAACCTTTTATTCTGTGGCTGGGAATTAAAGACATAATCTGGCTCTAACTGGCTGCTCTCAGCCTTTTCCTGTAATTAGAAGCAACAAAATGAAGCTGTTGTTACAGATTTCAGCTGTTACACCTTTCCCTGTTATCTGTCACTAAGTCCTTATTATGTTAGTATAACTAACTTTTGCAGGATATCACAGGTTGTTTTTAACTGTTTTAGACAGACTTTGTTTTTCTTTTTGTTCCCTGATTTTTAAAACTTGCATGGGAGGATTTTATTTTAAGATCCACAAATCACATATTGTGGGAGTGCAGAGTTAGAGGTACTTCAAACCACTGAAATAAAGAAAGGAACCAAAAATTATATACTTTTTGCACATTTTTGTACATACATAGATAACATAAAATGTGCATAAAAATGCAAATAATAAAAATACAGTGTAAGATAATGACTTAGCTCTGTTGTTTTTTATTTATGTGACTGGATTGGAAGACTGGCTGAGGTGAAATCTAATTTTCTGCTTCTAAATTGAGACAAAACCGAGGTCATTGTAGTCTAGATACGTATACTTTATACAGCATTAACTTGGTCTTTAGTTTGGGAGTGCAATCATGTTTTGGGTCCTGCATTGATCAAACACACCTCTGTGTAGAATATAAAAGAAAAAAGAAACAGCATCCTGCTCGTCATTGTGTTACACGACTAAACCTCTGACCACACTGTTCATTGCTTTTCTCTGCAGTCTCTTTAAATGTCAAACTCAAACCTGAGTTTCATTTCTCTTTAGTTCCAACCACATTGTTCACCTCCCCATGATACTCTTGCTTTTACCTCTACAAAAAAATTTCTGAACTTCACCTAACAGGAAGTGACTTCCTTATTTCCATGGCAGCAGCACCACCCCAGCAGGCTGAGCAGAGATTCGCTAATGGCTGCCATGACTGCTCCGCATCACTTCTGAGCTGCACAGATTCAGAGTCTAAGAGTTCATGATCGGTCAGTCAGTTGAACAAATCTGAGCTTCAGGACCGCTTTATCTTTCCTTCTTGGAAACATGAATTTCCAGTTAGTATCTGCAGTGACGTGTAGTGATGGATTATCTCTAGTTTAGAAGAGCACATAATGTCGAAGCCTCCACAGGAACAGAAGGAGAGGGTGTAGGGGTCGCACTGGATCTGTTTTCACAGCATCAACCAAGAAGGTCAAACTTTTCTGCTAAAGAAAAGGTTTATGATTATATTCTATTATTTATGATCCTTGATATAAAATTAAAGTTAGTCACAGTCTACAAATCATCACAGTGCAATTGGTCTTTTTTCCAGCCTGTGGGTAACAAACGCAAACAGCTGTGTGGTCGTTCAGCTTTTTGGACTCTTTCTCCTCTATAAGAAGAGATATACATGTGTAAAAACTGTAATCAATACAACTTTATGCTTATCTCTGTGTATCAAACAGTCTGGATGAGAGCAGAGCTGCTTTGATTAGAGACTAGAGACTTTGCAGACATAACATAACAAAAAGAAAACACCTTGCTAGCCTGGAAACATCTTTCAAAGTAAAGGCTTCACAATACAAATGTTTAAATGGGGGAGTGTAGCTGCCTCCACTTACATTCATATGGGACAGATGTGAGGCGTGACACAGAACACCTGTCAGTTGTGTAATGGTGTCAGAGCAGGTTTTAATGTTCCGATAAAAGTGAAATGTCACAAACTCCTCAGGGACAGTTCTCATGTTTTCATGATTATATTCCTTCATCTGCATGTGTATAACCCATCGTATGGAGTTTAAACAGGACACTGAGATGAACAGTAAGTGTAGAATTTAACGAGCGGCTGGAATATGTTGAAAGTATTTCACTGTTTTGTCTTTTTTTTTCTAAAAACTTAAGCACTGATCAGTCATTTGTATGATCTGTGGGGCTCAGGCTTTAAATGTGGTAATGTGTAGGCCTGCTCCTGCCGCCTCTCTCTTACTAGGTCAGTAAATATCAGCATTTATATAAATTTGCAGTAAAGTAACACAGAGATTCATATTTTATTGTATATGAATATATTACTGATGGGACATGAGGCCTGCTGAAGGCAGCCAAGCTGGGCCAGACTCAAGGTCACATGAAACGTGTCAGTGCAAACTAAAGCTCTTCTGCTGCCACCTACTGGCTCTTATTCTTTTGTGACTTTTTCCACAGTGCATACACTCATTGGCCAGATTTTTAGGCACACCTCACTACGTGTGCTAGGCCAGGTGAATCTCAGAGAACATAAAAATAATCTATGCACATCCTCTTCACCCTGTGGGGTAGGTGCAGATAAGGAGCAGGTATGCATGAAACATCACTAAATGCAATACATCAGGGATCTGGAGTTCTGCTGTGTGCAAACTATTATTTCCTCTTTGTTAAAAGGACTCTTAGAAATAAACAGCAGTTTTTTGTGACATTCTGCTCTAAAAATATAGGGTGAAATGTACAAATTGATCAGATTCCTCCATCATTTAAACTCTTACTTACTCTCACTCTCCTGTCAGTTTCTTATTTCAGCCAATAGCTGCACACTCGTTTTATTTTCTGGGCCTGTCTTCAGTTATTGGAACAGTTCAGTGTCATGCGATGGTGGCACAAGACAGTTTTAGCCAGTGCTTGTTGCTTTTTTTGTCTGTGGATGTTATAGCAATGCAGCTATTTAAACTATTTATTTTATTTTGAACTGAGCAGCTATTGATTCTTTTTAATTAAAGCAACCAGAAAGACCTGTTTATTGTGTAGTTTAGATATAATTTCAGGTTCATTTACAGACAGATTTGGGTTAAAATAAAGGTTATCTATAGTCATTTCTACAATAATAAAAATTATGCAGCTACAAGAGCACAAAATAATATTGATTAATTACCAAAAGCTTGAGCATTTCCTACCTCTGTGAAAAATTCATGCTTTAAAAACATTGAAGCTCAAATCCTGATAGGACCATCATACACACTAAGGAGAGTAAAAAAATGACAGACACCATGAACCCTGCAGAGGAAACAGGATTCACACACACCAGTGACAAAGAGGATAAAAACCAATCAAACTAAAGAGACATCCACTGATGCACTTATTTTTATAATTTAGCAATATACTTACAATATATTTTACAAAGTTTAGCTTATGATGCTAAATATTTTGAATTCTACTTCACGGTGCATTACTTAGTATAAAATAAAATAAACATGATCACGGAGGTGTTGTTTTAATAACATATTCTTATAAATACAACATCAGTTCAAGCATGTAATGTTGATTTATGTACTATTTGTTTGTATTCAGGTGACAATAGAAAGACTAATAAAACAAGTATGAACACATTTCCTATGGGGTTTTCAGATTTTCCATAAAAACACTTGTTGTTTGGGTGCTCTAGTTTCAACATTTTTTATCCAGAATATCCACAACCCCCCTTTTCTTCTGTTCAAGCAATCTCAGCTCTTCCTCTCTATCTTTGTCCTCTAGACTCCTCAGCCTGAGCTGACCTACTCCTTTCCAATATAATATGTGTGCACTCCATATAAACATTGGAATTTGTGATGTGAAAAAAAATATAAATTTAATAAGAAAACCATATATTGGACAACAAGTAGAATATATTTAAAGTAGTGACTGCAAAGTAAACTAAAGTGAAGCAACTAGTGAGGTGTGGAGCTTGCCATGTGTGGCTTGCCATCACACACATATTTAATATATATACATGTAAGATAAAAAAAAATAAGACGCAGGAACCTTATAGCTTGTCTGTCTGAATCAGTTTGAAGTACAATGAGACTCATGAAGGAGGCTGAGCTCAAATAATTATTGTTGGAGAAAAAATAGTAGAAAAAAAAACTGTGAGAAAACACATCAGAGCAACATCTAATTACTAATTACACAACTAGAGCGCCCTCTAGTGGAATATCTGAGCAAACGATAGTGTATGCGGTAATCTGGAGGAAAACACAATATTAAATCCAAAATATATTTTTGGATTCAAATATCTATCATTTTACTTGGATTTTACTTTTATTTTTTAAACTGACTTAATGTGAGTTACAGTGTGAGAAATGGGAGAATTTTGCTGAAGAACACTTATCAGTACAGTCACAGATTGCTGACTGTACGAGTCTCGTTATTTTTTTATTTTTTTTGTCTCGTTTGTGAGGATTTCTCCAAAATATTATTGACAGTCGTTTGTCAGATGTGTGTCACAAGTTAATCTAGTAGTAGGCTATGACACTTTGCCACAGGTGGCAGGACTCAATTTGAGACTGCTCCAGCTGCTATGTGATAGCAGATCTGCTAGTAAACTGCACGCTTTAGTTGTGAAGAGGAAACTCTAAAATTAGAGTAATAAAACATACATAATAAAATAAATAATAATAAAACATACAAGGGGAACGATAAAGAAGACAAGATTCAGCCGATCATTTACCCGTTGTCCTGTGAACAGCATGGTATTAATTGTTTGCTTGTGTCCAGACAAAACGCAGATTTTGGCAAATGTGAGCCTGAGGAGAAATACGATTGCTGATCGGGTTTGTGAGATGGCTACTGATTTAAGAACACAGTTGTGTGAAAGAAGCAAAGACTTTATTGCATACTCTCTTGCTGTGGATAAAAGTATAGACATGATGGACATTGCACAGCTGGCCATCTTCATCCGTGGAGTGTAAATATTGGAAATTGCACGGGACAACGACAGTAAAAGACATTTTTGAAAACGTATTTCAAAGTGTAACCGACATGAAACTGCCCTGGGACAACAGATGGAGCGCTGGTGTTGTTGTGCCAAAGTAGTTACCCCCGTCAAAAATTGTTTCCCCATCCACGAGAGCGCGCAAAGTAGGAGGAGCCACTTGCCCAGCTCCGTTCTGTACGCTACTTGTCACTGATCTGCAGTCGACGCAATAAAGAGTAAAAGCTGGAAAACGGCAGGCTCGATTAATATTAGTTTCGTGACATTGTAATGTGCCGTGTGGAAGACAATTTACATTAAACTGTACACTGAAATAACCTGCTGGGAATACTTTGTCTAGAAAAATATTTTGATACTATTAATACTGTAAAACCAGACGCGATCATGGAAACACGTCGTTCTCCGGTGAATTTCATCAGAATTAATCTAAACTCGCTTTGTGAAACCGAAAACCCAGAGTTTTCGTTAACTCAGGGTATACTTACTCAGAGTTTGCACTAAACCGGCTTTCTGAAACAGGGCCCAGGTGTTGTCATGATCATATGTTGACATTTGTATTACAGGAGCAGCCATAATCATTGTACACACACACAACATTAAGGTTAAAATTGCATATACGCTTATAAAACACATAGTACATATAATTTAGGAACAGGCTGGAGTGAAGGCCTGAATGTAATCAGCATTTTGTGTAGCCTGGTCTCTTTGAGTCTGCTTGACAACAGATGATAGGTGATGGGTCAACAGGAGGACAAGTTTACGGGATCTTCAGGGTCTGAGATCATCGCCATATTGGGAAAGAATAGGCTAGAAAGAGGAACTTCTGTGTCTGCACTTTATTCTAAAAATTGACTAATGTCTGTACAAGATGCAAATTATGTTCTTAGAATCCAAATGATGTTATAGAACGCAATAGGAGGCGTTATACTCCGATGCTATAAAAACCATTGTCTGTATGTTTGAAGAAGAACCCCGCAGATGTGATGCTGTGTGCTTCTTTCCACGCGTGTGTTCAATAAACTCATCTGTTTGACTACACCCGGCGAGACCAGTGTTGTTATTTGGATTTCCAGTATATCTCTCCTTAACTTCTGAATCTTAACAGGATCTCAAAACTGGATTATATACTGGATTATAGCCGGGGGTTTACGACACCAACTGTCTGCCATCTATAATCCAGTTTTGAGTTCCCTCCCCAGACGCCTTAACGCCCACTCACATCCTGGGCCATCTGACCTCAGGAAATCACATGATAGGGTGGGGCCAGGTTTCACAATGAGCTCACCCGAAACTCTGGCTGATTAGGACCCACACCCGCTTTCACACCTTGGCTCATGTGATTGGGTAGAGGATCATCAGGGGTTCCTTTGTCCCCCTTTGGGGGGAAACTCTCACTAGGTTTAAATCTGGGACTCCCCACCAATTGACCCTTAGAACTGAAGAAGCTTCTTGGATGAGAGGTGAAATGTCTTCAAGCAACTCAAAATAGTTGAGTTGCTTGAAAGTTCTTTCCAAGCTCCTTAGACTACGATGACCTGGATGACTGAGAACCTTCCCAGACATTTTGGAAAATTAAATGCTCCACTGATATCTTTGTAAGCAGGATATTAAAAAATATTTATGTAACAATATAATAATGTAGATCATGGGTCAGCTTAGAAGTCACTGAGACTTCGCTAACTGTTAGCCAGATAGGACAACAGATTTCAGGTAGCCCTGCGTCTTTCTCCATTACATCTGCCACTGCATCTTGATAATCTTCGTGTGGCTCCTCCTGGCTCACATGACTCTCATTTTCTGAAAAATCTATGTCTGAATCTCCCTCAATGATTCTGGCAAGAATTCTCTCTGCCTTTGTCAAAGAGTTGTCTACTAGGAAAAAGTGAAATAAATATAAGTTTAAAGTCCTTACGTGCACTAGAGTACATATGAATAAATTAGTCAAATTCCGCTGTGAAACTAAATAAGCTTAGTTTAAAAAAAATTAAAAAAAACTAAAATTACTTACCAGATGTTTATTTTTGAAAATTAATCAAAATCCAATTAAAAAAACATTTTAAATGTAAATATCATACTTACCTTTCTTTCTTCCATAAAATGTGCTTTGGGCATGCCAGCCATTTTGAAAAGGTGGGAAAAACACAGTTGGCAAGGCCACGACCCCACACATGCGATATCATTTTAAAGGTACTGTTGTCCTCTCTAAGAAACATCAGGACTTAGAAGAGTGGCAAGTATGAGAGGTACAAGCAAAAACTAAATGTGTACTACACTGCACAAAAATGAATGACTGGGTCTCAGAAGGTTACGGAGCAAACCATTCAAAGCAAAGTTCAAAGAAAAGGTGAAGTGTCTGACATGGTCCTGGGTCGGTGACCTAGTGCTTTAAGTTTAATATTATCATTTTTCCAGTTTATTCTGATTTTGTATTTGCTCTTGGGGTTTGAGCTGTGTGTTTCTATCATCCCTATCTGTGTCTCTCCTCTGGGTTCTGTTCGTGTCCCCAGTTGGTTGTGTAAAACAGTCGGTGTGTTTCCTGTTTTACTTTGTAGGTTTGTGTCTCATTATGTCCATCAGTTCCAGCTGTGTCCCTGCCTGTCTGCCATTTCCTAATTACCTGTTGTGTGTATTCATACACTCTGCCTGTGCTCCTCGTCGCGTTGTTTGTGTTCATTCCCTATGTTTCTCTACTTCTCTCTGTTCTGCCGTCCTCATCTGCCATCTCTGAGTTTCTCCCGCTGACCTTATGTTCCAGGTTTGTTTATTAGTTTCACCCAGTTTAGGTTTATGTTAGGTCCTGCCCTCACTTCTGTTATTTTCACTGTAAATAAACCTCCACTCGCATCTCCATCACCATCTGCATCTTGGGTCCTCATTTATTCTTCACATGACTGCTGCCCCAGTCGTGACAGTGTCAGTATAGGCAGGGTGGAGTGAGTGTAGAAATGTGTTAGGTATGATTTGTGACAGAAGAACAGCAACTATATAAAATGGAATAGAATAGAATAATCCTTTAATTGCCCCACAAGGGGAATTTGGTTGTAACAGCAGCCAGCAAGACACATATACAAATAAACAAACAGTACACAGGACACAGAACAGAAACATACACAATATCTCTTACATATTTACATTAAGGACAATGGTTACTATATAGAGAGTACTGTACAGTTATTAAATTAAATATAAATAACTACAGATAAGAGGCAAACCAGGTTGTAGTGTGAATCGGTTGATTAGCTTATTGCAGTTACAGTGCAGATGTAAACATCTGTGTTTGTTGGGTGCAGTTCTGATTGTACAGTCTGACAGCTGCAGGGAGGAAGGACCTGCGGAAACACTCCTTCATGCATCGAGGATGCAGCAGTCTGTCACTGAAGCAGCTCTGCAGTTCAGCAACATTTACATCATGGGGTGGGAGACTCTGTCCATCAGATATGTTATTTTGGCCAGAGTCCTTCTGTCTCCCACCACCTGCACTGGGTCCAGGGTGCATCCCAGAACAGAGCTGGCCTTCCTGATGAGTTTATCCAACCTCTTCCTCTCAGCTGCCGATAAACTGCTGCTCCAACATACCACACTGTAAAAAATGACAGATGCCACCACAGAGTCATAGAAGGTCTTTAAAAGCGCTCCCTGGACTCCAAATGACCTCAGCCGCCTCAGCAGGTAGAGTCTGCTCTGACCCTTCCTGTAAAGAGCCTCAGTGTTGTGGCTCCAGTCCAGTTTATTATTCAGGTGAACACCCAGGTACCTATAAGAGTCCACTATCTCAATGTCCACTCCCTGGATGTTCACCGGTGTCAGTGTGGTGGGTCTGCGTCTCCGGAAATCCACCACCAATTCCTTGGTTTTCCCGGCGTTGATCAGCAGGTGGTTCTGACACCAGTCCACAAAGTCCAGAGTCCACTGTCTGTACTCTGAGTCGTCCTCACCTGTGATAAGGCCGACTATGCTGCCATAGTCGGCCTTACAGAGAATTTCTGTAGGTGGCAGCGTGGGGAGTTGATGGAGAAGTCTGCAGTGTAGAGGGTGATGAGGAACGGTGCCAGCACAGTTCCCTCTGGGGCCCCCGTACTGCAGACCAGCATATCAGAGACACAGCCCTGTGACCTCACATATTGTGGGCGTTCTGTGAGGTAGTCCAGTATGAACTGGGACATTTGGTGGTCCACTCCCGATAGCTCCAGAAGTCGTGGCTAGATGGTGAAATCAAAGAACATGTTCCTCACAGTGCTTCCAGGCTTCTCCAGGTGAGTCAGAGCTCGGTGCAGGAGGTAGATGATGGCGTCCTCCACCTCGATGCCAGGCTGGTAAGCAAACTGCAGTGGATCCAATGAAAACCTCACCAGGGGGCGCAGATGGTTTAGAACCAACCTCTCGAGAGTCTTCATCAGATGTGATGTCAGGGCTACCGGCATGTAGCTGCTGAGGTCCTGGGGATGGGAGGTCTTTGGTACCGGTACCACACAGGAGGTCTTCCACAGCTGTGGTACTTTCCCCAGTGACAGGCTCAGGTTGAACAGATAACCTAATATTAATTGACAGCTAAATGTTGCTAAAGTATAAAAATAAGTGCACCAGTGCTTAGTTTGATTGATTTTTATCCTGTTTGTCTCTGGTGTGTGTGAATCCTGTTTCCTCTGCAGGGTTCATGGTGTCTGTCATTATTTACATTCTCCTCAGTGTGCGTATGATGGTCCTGTCAGGGTTGAGCTTCAGTTTTTTTTAAAGCATGAATTTTTCACAGTGGTAGGAAATGCTCAGGCTTTTGTTATTTTATGTTTCAAGTGTAGCCACATTTACTCATAAAGCAATTCTTTGGCTCGTGCTCCTCAGCTTTATATGAGCCTATAGAAAGTGTGCAGTTATATTAAGAAGAAAATAACAAGAAAATAGCAGCAATAATAATAATAATAATAATAAAAAAAATCCTGAAGTTTTAAATATTTCTAGATTTTAAAAATGTATTTATATGTTGTGCTCTTGTAGATGCATACTTTTTATTATTGTAGAAGTGACTATAGTTAACCTTTATTTTAACCCAAATCTGTTTGTATATGAACCCGAATTTGTGTCTAACTACACAATAAACAAGTGTGCATGAAACCTGTGCAGCCTCATGGTGATTAAATCTGACCTCTGAGCTATAGAGGATCCCAAAGCTTCTGTTGTATTTAACTCTTTTGTTAAAACTCAATTACTTTTATCTACTGATTAAACAGATAATCCCTGCAGTTTCCATTCATTTCAGACACACACAGTGGCATTAAAAATGTTTTAAATAACTTATATCAGAAGACAAATTGTCTTCCAACTGCTGTAAACTGCAGGTGCTCTGTCTTTTCAAATAAAATGTACTTCTTTATTTTCCTTTTCTCTAAAGCAGGATATTTTCTTCTTCTTTCAATTCTTAATAACGTATTAACAATAACCAAAGAACTCCTTTGGATCCACCCAGTTTCAGTTAAAAGTCGTTTGTCGGATTTCTCCTGGATGATTGAGAATGCATCAAGACGTTTGTCGGATTGTTTGTTCTCAGTTTAACTTGGCTCAGATTGAAACTCATAAAGCAATGAGGAAATAAAACATTGACTAGTTCCTTCTGAAACACTGGCTTCAGAAGCAGGGTTCAAATTAAATTAAATGATTCAAAGCCAGTGACTTGATTTGTCTTGATCTTTGTGAGGTTTTATGTGAGTAAATCTTACAGAGAGACTAAAAGTTTCCCCGCTCTGGTACACTTTGGTCAATGCATGTTCATGGTCAGTGCATGCAATGTTCTGATGTGCCTGAAAAGTTATTATCACAGGTGATGTCTTGTCTAAACTTTTATCCTCCATCAGAGCCAGGGGACATCAACTCCTCACCTAAGTCAATGACCACCTTCCAAACAGTTGAACCAGTCTGACCACTGTTGACCAGCTGACTGCTAAATGCAGTCCTGCACACCTCTGTGTAGGACATGTTATATATTTATTACATCAGACTTCAAGCTCTTTTCTTTTTATTGAATAATGCAACACCTCCGTGTCCATGCAGGTTCATGGAGCCAATAACAGTATTGCATTCTAATTCAAAAAGGTTGATTGTCGATTTTGCTTCAGGCAAGAAAACTGAAGTCTTCTTGTCTGTGCCAAAAACAGCTGCTGTAAGCCTGTACAGTTCCCAGAAAGTGAGACGTGTTTTCTTGTGGATACTTGTTCACTGTGATTTATTGTTAAAAGAAGCTACACACAGAAAAACTCAGTGTATGCATTAAATGCAGAGGCGGGAGGGAAGCTGCTACGTTGGAGTTCTCTTACTTCTACAAAGATCGTTCTAGTGGTCTTCACTCTCGTTCATGTCTGGGCCCTGTAATGGGCTAAGACATTTAAGGACATTTGCAGAGTGGCCCTGGCAGAGTGACATGGCAGAATCAGCTCTGATCTCTTGTGGGAAAATGTTCCAAACATCTTGCCCGGGATGATGATTTATCCAGTCAGGCAAAAGAGGGGGGTTGTTCAAAGTCAATAAACCGCTCAGCCAGCGGCACTTCGAGAGGAGGTTATTCAAGCTAGCATCATGAATTTCACCTTCCTGTCCGTGGAACCCCTGCCATCGAGAAATTATTCAAGTTTAAATGACAAACATTTAATTCAAAAAAGAGCAGTTGTGTTTAAATTACAGTTTTTTTTATTAAACAAACAATTTAATAACCTGTGTTTGGTTTCATGTCCCACAAATGCACAGTGTATTGTATTTACAATGTGTGCAATGTCCAACAAACCTGAGCAGCAGTGTCTATGAAACTGTAGTAAAAAGCAAGCTGAAGGTTGTGAAGGGTTAGCTTTGTGTATTCATGAACCTGAAACAAATAATGAAACCTGTCATTGATCTTTATCACACAAGCTTCAGTGATCATGTTTAACACATCCAAAACACATCAGTACCTTATTAGATGCTCGAGCGTGGTCTGCATTTAGGGTAAATGCTAACTCTATCAGTTTCTTCTTCTGTTCCATATCCCCTGCCCCACACAGAAAGCTGCGCTATAATTCGCAGAGGGAATAAAAATATTTTTTATAAGAATAAAGTTCATACTACACTCTAATCTCACTCTAATGCCCCACCTGAATCCAGGCTTTGATTCTCTCTGGGGTGCTGTGAGCTTTCTGCTGATAAGGCTTGATTCTAGTCCAGTCCTTCCTCAGCTCTTTATACATCTCTTTCAGTCTGGTTTCATTCACTGGGTTGTTCATGTTTTCAGAGTTCCCAGCCTGTAGTGCAATGTCAACCTCTCCTGCCACTCTGGTAATAGTAATAGATCATTTTGAAAGTGTAAAAAAAACAAAAAAAGAGATGGTGTTAAATCCACGTTTCGGTACAGTACCTGTCTTTGAATGATTTCAATTCTTCTTCAGTTTCTTTATGTGCAGATCTGTGGAATAGTGTTTGGTACAAATAAGTGATTTGTTTCTGCTTACATTAGGATTAGATATATAATTAATGATAACCAGCAGGCAGTAGGTGAAGTGTCTTGCCCAAGGACACAACGACTGAGACTGTCCGAGCTGGGGCTCGAACCGGCAACCTTCCTATTACAAGACGAACACCCAACTCTTGAGCCACGATTGCCGTATTGGGTATTTTTGGTTCCCCATGTGGTTCCAATTTCCTGTATCATCTGAAAACTATGAATTAATAATTTGTCATGACTTTTGAATTCCTTAGTTGCCAAAGAAGCTATTTTGAATCTAAAAATTGGAATAAATCCACCAAACTAACTGTTTGGAATATCAGTGTTGACAAGCATACGGCCACACCAACAGAGCAGTTCCTTAAAGATGAAAACTGGAGAAATCAAATTTAAAGACAGCAAGCAGTCATACAGGTAACACATTTAATAATAAGTTATGAACATGAATACCTAGATATAAATATCATTGCTGTGTCTGACACATTGTCGTGCTCTAACATTAAGGTATTACGTTAATGTATCTCTGTGCCAAATATTATGAAGGTCACTGTGACTGAAGAAACACATGCTTCTGTTAATAAAATCATAAATAAAACAATAAAAGTTGACTGTCACCACAGCCTGGATGTGGATTTGAAACATTTTTAAGTCTTTTATGTATTGAAATGTGTTTACCTTTCTTCTTGGAGTTTCTCTTTGTAAAACCCTTCCATCGCAGCCAAACTGTTAAAACAAATGTTTTAAGTTCCAGTGCAGTAAAATAGCTGTGTGTAAAAATGGCTTGTGCCTTTTTGGAAGAAATCCAACAATTCATTCAACAAAGTGTATGAATAAGAATTAAATTCTAAAAATGAACTAATATTAGGAACAGAATAACCTAAATATTCATGGACGTGTATGTTGAGAGACAGTGGATATAAATACTGTTTCACTGCAGAAATATAATTACCCTGCTTTTTTCAGGCTCACTTTGTAAAATGCTTCCATCTCTGTCAAACTATTTAAAAACATAAACAGATTCATCTGTTAAAACACATCAGATCACAAATTCATAATTAAACATGGATTTCATGTACAATATCAGATCAATAATTTTTAAAAATAACACCAAACATATAGAAACCAACACTAACAGTTTAAATTCTACATTTGTCTTTCTTAACAAACCAAATCTATTTTGTTTGTATCACTGTTATTAAACAATATTGCAAAGTTAGTGATCAATCATACCACTCTGCAAAAGTTTCACGTTTCACCAGATTATGCCAACAGTACCTCTCTTTGACTGAATTCAGTTCCTCCTCTTGATGTATAATCACAGTCCTGTGAGAGAAATATACAGCATGTAAAACAAAAGTCTCATACTATCAGTGATTAAAAAAGATTAAAAAAAGGATGCAATAAAAAGAAGAAATGAGAAACTTGAGACACTTATGAAAGATGAGAAAAAAAAATGTTTACTTTGCCTCCTGAAGTTTTTTTTCCATCTCAGCCAAACTGTTTAAAAACATCATAGAGAGGTTATTCACAATACACAATATATTCACTCAGCCCCTTGGTTAGAAATAAATCTGCATCTACAGTTTTGTGTACAAGTCCACCACCAGATTCAGCAGCTTGTAGAACATCCTTTAGCAGCAGTAACCTGCAGTGATTTGTCACTTTATCAAGTCTTGTGCTTTGTTCACCCCTAGCTTTGCAAACCTAAGCCATTTAGTTATGTTCTTTTATATGGAAGAGGATTTCTCTTGTAATCCTTACAAGCAGCCGTGCTTGTTCAGTCTTTTTCTAATTGTGATGTCATTAATGTAACTTTTAACCTGCTCACTGAGGCCTGTAGAGTTCCTGGGTTTGTTGCACAACCTTGTGATGAATTTGCTGCAAAACACACTCCTAGGAAGAATGTGTTGTTCTCTAGCATATTGACATTAGCTCTCTATATGTAATGATCGCCCACCCTTTGGTTGTATTACCTGGATATTTCTTTAACTTCCTAAGACCCAAACTCTTCCACGGCATGCATTTTTAATTTCTCTTTGATATTTGGGCATATTGGGACCCGATGAATGTAAAAACAAAGAATTTCCAGATTGTTTTTTTTTTTTACCTACTTTGTGTTTCTAAGAAAAATGAGATCCACATATGAGGATATTCGTTTAAAATTTCAATAGAACAGTAGCAGTATAATGTATGTATCATATGTATATATCAGGCCCTTGTAGAGCAAAATTGAGTACTTTGGTCTAAATAACCCAAAATGTGATGTTCACATATGTGGACGCCAGGTCCTAGGAGGGTAAGACACTTCCGGTAGCTCGGCCACGCCCAAAAGCGTATGTATAAAACAGCTGTGCAGACATAAAACCACGATCATTCACCACTTGATTGCCCGTTGTTCTTTGTTGTGTTTTTCCGTTTTTGTTTTTCAGTCTGTCTCAGCAGCCTCCCAGGATCCTTTGCCCCCAATCCCCCCCCAAAAAAAAGAAAAATGAAAAGCTCAGAAGCTGCAGTGGCACTATTTGCTGGTGCCTTGTCATGCGCTCTCGCATACTGCAGTTCCTTCAGTCCCAGATGGAGATGGTGAATCTACATGGCATGGTGGTGATCAGGCGATTAAGGTACTTTGCATTGGACACTCAGCACATTGGACTCCACTTTAATCTCCTGGCGCCTGAAAGCCGGAACGCCAGGACTGCCATAATGAATTAATTAAATACACCATTAAATAATTAATTAAATGTGGCAATAATTAATTAAAATTGGAATTAATTAATTAAATAAATAGTTATGACACATGTAATTAATTAATTATTGACACATTTAATTAATTATGTATTTCACATTTTAATTAATTATTGACACATTTAAATAATTAATTATGTATTTCACATTTTAATTAATTATTGACACATTTAATTAATTAATTAATTATTGACACATTTAAATAATTAATTAATTATTGACACATTTAAATAATTATTTATGTATTTCACATTTTAACTAATTATTGACACATTTAATTAATTAATTATTGACATATTTAATTAATTATTTATGTATTTCACATTTTAATTAATTATTGACACATTTAATTAATTATTTAATGATGTATTTATTTATTTCATTTTGGCAGTCCGGGCGCCTGGCTCTCACCGTGAATTAATTTTATCTGTCAGACTCACCCATCAAACTCAGGGGGCGGGGTTAACGCTGCCCATGCAGCTTCTCTAACATTTGATTGGTTGCCGTGCAAAGTAAGTCAAAACAGGTCGGTCCTAGATAATCGATTGCTTGTGTAGACTTGGGGCAGCCAGGTATCCCTGTTTTTTTTTAGTTTTTTTCCCGAGCACAGAGCTGCTGGAGCTTGTTTCCTTACAGAGCACTTTACAGACGAACCAGCTTTATCGGCGGCTGATGTCCAATCACCGCACACAGCTTTGAAACCTCACCTGAGTTTTAGCTCTCAGTGGTTAAACACTGGACTTAATTCACTCAGGTTTTGTCTGTCGGGTCACGTTTACTTCGCTCTTTTATTTACAACTGAGCAAATCGGTTTGGCTCAAATTAAAGTTATGTTTCATAACTGCAGAGTTTTACAGATGTTTAACGGTTCACTGGCACATGTGTTAGACTGAACTATTCGCTTTTCTTTATCTGGTGTGTTTTGGATTTAAAAAGTGAATTTTGAGATTAAACTGACTTTTAAAATGTTTTTATACAAAGAGGAAAGAGAAGGCGCATTTCCACCGAGAGGAGCAGAGTTTGCAACAGCATGTTCATCATGACGACTGCAACCTGGACAGAAATAATATATCATCTGTTTTTTATTCAACTGTATTCTAAGCACCAGCTATCTGTTAGAATTTTTAGAGTTTACTTAACTAAAAATAAATAAGGTTAACATATAATTTGTGTGATTTTTTTTCTCTCTCTCTTTTTTTATTTTATTATCATTATTATTATTATTATTATTATTTGCTTTTTCGGTCATGTTATGTTTAACTGTCAAAGGTTTGTTACAAACTATGAAACACATCGTGCAGACTTCTGGATGTTAGAAGAAAACTAATACTGCTCATGAATGAGACTAAAGGCAGGAAGGTGTCCTTTAAAACTAAACATGTTAATAGGACCTCCTATCATAGTTTATGATATAGCACGTGTATTTCAGTAATAGCCTACTGATTTCAGTGCAGTGGTGAACAGTCGCACAGCTCACATGGGCGTTATCTGTGATACTCCTTAACTATAATTTATCCAAGTTAACGTGCTGCCGGTAGGTTTCCTCAGTCCCAGCTGTTAACGTTATGCAGTAACCATGGTAACCACGGACTCCGAGCGGCTGGATCGACGCAGGTCAGACAACAATTTTACATGTATGATCTTAAAACAGGACACAGCCACTATACGTGCTGGCCTCATATCAAATGTGAACGCAGACTGAGTCTATGTTTGACGTTTGCTTTATATCTAATCTTCCTCTCAAACATTTAAACAGCAGCGAGTCTGCAGCGGAGGGAATACAAACTCAAATTGTCGGAACAGGTTCGATCGTGGATTCATTTGATGATTTATTAAATGTATAACTGTTAGTCTAATCTGCTGCTGAGTCTCTTACACTGATGAAAATGCAGAAAACACAGATCACGAAGACCTGCTCAACCAATCACGGCTTTGATCAGCTTTGATCTGCGACAAACTGACGGTTCGTCTCTGTTACAGTGTTGCGTTAGACTGCTATATTTTTGTGTTCTTTATGCTGTAGATTTCCACGTCTCTGGAATAGTTGGCAGTATTAAGGATGCTTTTCTGTAAAATCATATTGATATGACCCGTGACATATTCGTAGATGACAGTTAGATAGTCAGCTGGGAAACTCTGTGTTAACTCAGGGAGCTGAAGATATCGTGGAGATGCTGACCTCGCTCCGTGGTGTACAGGGCCGTTTACCCTCATGATTAATATTCACAATAAAAATATTAGGCGAACATCATGAAGTTTGTATGTGTTTCATAGTGTCGAACAACCTTTGTACGGTTAAAGCCAGCAGTTATGACGGAAACACCAACGTTATCTCTCTTCTGCGATTATACGCAGGTCACGCAGATTACTGAACAGAAACCCAAAGATCAGCTGTTAATCGAATTTATTTGCTCTCTCTCCTCCTTAAACATGTTTTTAATGTTAGTTATAATTCAGAATTGGCGACTCAAACACGTAGGACACATACGAACATCAGGAAATAAAAACCCGATAAATATAACCTCAGTAAAAGAAGTCAGTGTCAGCGGGGGCTATTACAGCTGTGTACCGGGGCCTGCGCTTTGTCGGTGGTAATAACAGCTCGATTGCTTGCGAGGCAAGTGGGTCTATCCCACGCTTTGCCGTGAGACTGGGCAGACATCTCCGAAATCATCGAAGCAATTTGCAAAGAGGCTGTATCTTGACAAACCGACCAGACATATGAAGATTAAACCACTACATTCTCGGCTAAAAAAATATTGAAAGTGTATTTGGTGACACACAAACAGGGTTTTTCAAAGTTCAGTTCTGTTAGTTTCCACATGCCGTTTGTTGTGCGCTAAGAACAATGGCCTGTCACGGTTCTGGGTCCGTTGGACCCAGTATTTTGAGTTTATTATGCTTTGGTTTATTTTGCATCTGGGATTGTTTTATTGTTCTCTTGTTGTGGTGATGATTATGATGATGTCTATTATTAGTTTCATGTTTCTGTTTATTTGTGTTTAAGGAATGGTTCTTAGTTGTATCTCACGTTTAGTTTAGTTCAGGTTCCACGTGTCGTTCTCTGTCTGTCTCTCAGTGTCAGGTCTGCGTCTTGGTGTACTGTTCTTGTTTCCTGTTTTATTGTGAAGGTCTGCGTCTCTTGTGAGTGTGTTCAGTTTACCTCCCTTGTCTCGTCTTGTTAATTACTCCCAGCTGTGTCCACCACCTGTGTGTAATCTCCCTGTGTTTCTCTGTGTATTTAAGTCACGTCTTCAGTCATTGTAGTTGCTGGTCCGTCTGTGTATCCCACCCTGCGTCATCTGTGTGTCTCCCTGCTGTCTACCGTCATCCACCTCTGCTCGCCGTCTTTCATGTTCATGTTCATGTTCATGTTCAGGTTCCTCCTCCGTAGTTTAGTTGTTTCCAGTATAGTTTAGTTTGTCTCCGTTTGCCATGTTTTCCCGGTGCCGTGTATTTCAATAAACCACCTTCTCACCTTTACAAAGTGCCTGCATTTGGATCCTACTTCGTTACCTCTACACGGCTCATCTCACTCGCCGTGACAGTACGGACCAGCCAGATATGGATCCAGCGGCATTCACCCCACCCACGGAGCTTCGAGAGCTCATAACGGACTCAGCTACAAAACTAGTCAATCTGTGGCTAAACCATGAGGGAGAAGCGTTTCTCTATGCTGTGGAGGACAAGCTACAACAGCTTATTTCCGGTTACCCCTGGTTATTGGACTCACTGCACCCGCTCGTACAGGATTTTCTTCTTCACGAGCTTCACCTTCACCCTCCCGCCGCTACGGCTTGCCCACTCGCTTCAATGGAGGACGTGCCGTCCGACCCGCCGGACGAGGAGTTTCCCGGCCCGTCGGAGCGGTCTCCAAGGAGGAAGCGACGTTCGCACCGCCGGGCGGCACTCCACAGCCGGATGTCGGGACATGTAAGCAGCCGGCTGTGGTGAGTAAAAGGGACACTTTTTTCTGCTGCGTCACACTCTGTGACTGTTGTTTCTGGGGCAATTTTTTGTGTTTCGACTGAGGAAAACAATGATTCCTCAATCTCCCCTATGGCCGCAGTTTCTAAGACTGCCTGTTCTGAACCCTCGTTCCGAGTTTATGACCGTGTCCGCTCCGTTGTCCCATCCTCGCTTCCATCCCAGTTAAATGCCCGGCCTGTAACACTGCCCGCAGTTCAGTCAGCAGCCCAGCTGCCCGCAGTTCAGTCAGCAGCCCAGCTGCCCGCAGTTCAGTCAGCAGCCCAGCTGCCCGCAGTTCAGTCAGCAGCCCAGCTGCCCGCAGTTCAGTCAGCAGCCCAGCTGCCCGCAGTTCAGTCAGCAGCCCAGCTGCCCGCAGTTCAGTCAGCAGCCCAGCTGCCCGCAGTTCAGTCAGCAGCCCAGCTGCCCGCAGTTCAGTTAGCCATTCCATCACCTGTTACGCCTCCACTCCGATCATCTCCATCCCCTGTAGGTCAATCCTTAGCCTCGCTACCTGCTGTCCAGTGGCCGCTAGCTCAGCTGTCTGCCCACTCATTCATTCAGCCGCCATCCTCATTGTTTCATTCCGAGCAGGGAACACACTTCACCACAACACCTGCTGGTTCTCTTAAGCTGGTCACCTCAGAGACAGTTACTCCCTCTAGGGCCTCCCCAGAGGCTGGGTGTCGCTCACCAGCCAACTCTGGACCCCTAGAGGTCAAGACGCCAGCGCCAGCAGCTCCCCGGAGAACTCACTAGAACAGTCTCGGCTCTCAGCACCCCTGAGAGTTCAAGTGAGTTCGCCCGTCTGCCTCCATCCTCTACTGAGTGTGTTGGGGAACACTTTCAGCCCTCTGAGGACTGCATCCCACTGTTGCTGCCTGAGTTTAGCCACTGTGCTGCTCAGTCCCAGCCACTGTCCACACTGACAGAGGTCTGCGTACCTGCTGCTTCAGTGTCTGTTTCCACTGGAGGGCCCGAGGAGCCCGTCCAGTCTCAAGCCACGTTGGCTGGAGGGCCCGAGGAGCCCAGCCAGCCTGAAGTTTCATCAGCTGGGGGTTCGGGAGAACCCAGCCACCTTCAAGTGTCGTCAGCTGGAGGGCCAGAGTCGCCCGTCCGGCCTCAAGTCACATCTGCTGGAGGGCCCGAGGAGCCCGTCCAGTCTCAAGCCACGTTAGCTGGGGGTTCAGGTGAACCCAGCCAGCATCCTGCCTCGTCGGCTGGAGGGCCTGAGGAGCCCAGCCAGCCTCAAGTGTCGTCAGCTGGGGGTTCAGGTGAACCCAGCCAGCCTCAAGTCACGTCTGCTGGAGGGCCCGAGTCGCCCGTCCAGCCTCAAGCCAAGTCAGCTGGAGGGTCCGAGTCGCCCGTCCAGCCTCAAGCCACGTCAGCTGGAGGGCCCGAGTCGCCCGTCCAGCCTCATGCCACGTCTGCTGGTGGGTCAGAGGAGCCCACCCAGCACCACGCCTCGTCTGCTGGGGGCCCTGGAGGACCCAGCCAGCACATCCTCATGTCAGCTGACGGTCCGGGGAAGTCGGTTCAGCGGTCACCTGCTGAACTATTCCCCGTGCCTGCAGCATCATCGCCTGCAGCTTCATCCACGCCTGCAACCGTCCCGCTGCCGTCAGGTCCGGCCTCCGTGTCTTCATCCACGCCTGCAGCATCATCGCCTGCAGCTTCATCCACGCCTGCAGCATCATCGCCTGCAGCTTCATCCACGCCTGCAGCATCATCGCCTGCAGCTTCATCCACGCCTGCAGCATCATCGCTTGCAGCTTCATCCACGCCTGCAGCATCCACGCCTGCAGCCGCAGCTTCATCCACGCCTGCAGCCGTCCCGCTGCCGTCAGGTCCGGCCCCCGTGTCTTCATCCACGCCCGGTCCGGCCCCCGTGTCTTCATCCACGCCTGCAGCCGCAGCTTCATCCACACCTGCAGCATCATCGCCTGCAGCCGTCTCGCTGCCGTCAGGTTCCGCAGCCGCCCTCGCTGCCGTCAGGTTCCGCAGCCGTCTCGCTGCCGTCAGGTTCCGCTTCTGCTCCGCCTGGTCCTGCCTCGTCAGACTCGTCCACGCCTGGCCCTGCCTCGTCCAAGTCTGGTCCTGACTCGTCCACGTCTGGTCTTGCCTCGTCTGGCCCTGCCTCGTCTGGTCCTGCCTCGTCCACGCCTGGCCCGGCCTCTGTGTCTTCGTCCACCCCTTCTGCTCCGCCATCGTCTGGCCCTGCGGTTGCCACGCCGTCATGGAACCCGACTCGTCCTGTTCCGCCTCGCCTCTGCTGGCCACTTTCCAGGCCTCTAATTGGGCATCATGGCCGTCGAGGCCGGCCTCCTGAGAGGGATCGTCGCGCTGCTGGCATTGCAGCCGCCCTCCGGATCTGCTCAGTGGCCGCCGTTGCCGTGTGGACGGTCGGCCTCCGGAACTGTTTTCCCGTCGCCGCCGTTGCTGTGTGCATGGCCGGCCCCCTGACCTGTTTTGGCTCCTGTATGGCCGACCTCCGGGTCGACCCCCTGAACTGTTCATGGACTCTTGAGCTCTAGTTTAGTTTTGTTTTTGATTTGTTTTCTTGTGTTCTTGATCTGTTTTCGTGTTTTTGGACTGCTTTGGGACCGTTTTCTTGTGTTTTTGAACTGTCTTGCTCCTTGTTTGGTTCATGTTCAGGTTCCTCCTCCGTAGTTTAGTTGTTTCCAGTATAGTTTAGTTTGTCTCCGTTTGCCATGTTTTCCCGGTGCCGTGTATTTCAATAAACCACCTTCTCACCTTTACAAAGTGCCTGCATTTGGATCCTACTTCGTTACCTCTACACGGCTCATCTCACTCGCCGTGACATGGCCACCAGGCCAAAGCAATGGTTTTGACTCGATCAGCGTTAACCCCCTGAGTTTGATGGGTGAGTCTGACAGATAAAGTTAATTCATGGTGAGAGCCAGGCGCCAGGACTGCCAAAATGAAATAAATAAATATATCATTAAATAATTAATTAAATGTGTCAGTAATTAATTAATTACGTGTCAACTATTTATTTAATTAATTCCAATTTTAATTAATTATTGCCACATTTAATTATTTAATGGTGTATTTAATTAATTCATTATGGCAGTCCTGGCGTTCCATAGAAACTATACATTTTTAGACATAAGTTGTAACGGCTGCCATTTTCTTTGTGAGTATTTATTACACGGCATGCTGCGGGGAAAAGCCTGTTCTAACGTTTGAGTCTAAGGTTTATATTTTTTTTTTTAGCACCTGGTGGCTCTTTTACTTCTCATCCGTAAATAACCTGCTCTTTCACGTGATTCAGTTTATTTTGAAAAATATCAACAGGATCTTGAGCTTTATTGTGAAAGGTTTATGGGAAACATAAACAAGTGGACACGCGATGGTGTTACCGTCGTTTTTGCTAACCACAACGCATAAAAAAAGGCGCTTGTCCGTCCGTAGTGTGGTTATATGAAATATAAGAGAAAGAGAGAACTTTAACAAATCAATATAGCCACTACAGTGACCATCAAAACGATAAAAAAATATTGCCGTAAACAGTTTATTTTGCAACACCTCGAAACAAACGATAGCGTAAAATGAAACGATAGACGTTTTTATATCCTCATCCGATATATATCGTTATATCGAACAGCCCTACCAGGGCCCCTGGTTCCCCCTATAGACCTGGACCTGTTCCATGGCACCTTTCTGCATCCTTCTTCTGAGCCACCTGAGCATTAGTGAACTCCATTATCTATTGGTCTACAGGTATTGCTGCAGGTAGTTTCTGAATGAGGAAAGGGTGGTTGACTGGCTTAATCCAGCAATCCTGCCGAAGGCCTTGTCCAAATTTCACCTGTTCCAGTCCATTGAGCTACGGACAGCTTCCACTAAGAGCCTGGACAAGGAGGCAGCTCAGCGCCAGGCTACCCTGTGCTCAGGTTCATGGAGGGGGTTGGGTGTGGGTTAGAGAAACCTAAATTTCAAGACCAACAAACTGCTAAAACCTCCCTTATTGAGGTTATAGAGATGCTCACACTTCCTGATGCTCAATAACACAGGTCTGGATTTTTGGAATGTTTCTTTTCTTTTACTTACTGAAACCAGTAAAACTAAGTTTAAAAATCAATGTTGACAGGTTTCAGGGGCGGATCTAGTAGGGTGGCAAAATGATCTCTTGTCAGCCCAAGTGCCACCCTAGTTTTGCATATGACAGTGTTTGTGATGCCTTTTCGTCAATAGTCAGTAGTTAGTGCATAATCTGATTAAGTTATGTAAGCAAAGTGATAAATAAATTCAAAGTTAAGAAATATTATAAGTAATTCATGCTAAAAAACAAACAAACAGTTAAAACAGTTAAAACGTGTGGGTTCGAAATTTGGTCAGTGTGAGACATCTTTACGCAAGCGATCTCTGTTTGTACGTGCGGGAATGGGAGCGAGGGAGCATTCTCCGTTAATGCTGTGAAAAGTGCTTCCGCAGTATTAAAAGAGTGAATAACCTCATGTACACGCTAAAAGTGCCCTACACCAGCAGTGCCCAACCCCTGGGCCCCCAGGCCGTGAGTCGTTTGTTACCGGGCCGCAAAAGTTGAGGCTCGGGTGTGAAATGTATGGTTTTCAGGGTTTTTGGTTTTTTGGGGGGTTTTTTAGCGTTATTTTGTTATCGTTTTTATCATTAACCCGGTTTTCCTGGGTCTTTTCACGTGTGTTATGAATAAATCTTCATTTTTTCGTTACCAGTACTAGTTTTATTATGTTGTATTTATCCGCAACACCTTAAAGTCCGGTCCGTGAAAATATTGTCGGGCATAAACTGGTCCGTGGCACAAAAAAGTTTGGGGACCGCTGCCCTACACGCTTGTACCTTGGAAAATGTTCGTCTTTGTGAGTATTAATGTGTTCAGAAACAACTTTTATAAGTGTTTACATGAAGTGAACTATGATGCTAATGCAACGCACGTGTTAAGCTAGGCTAATCATTAAGTTTGTAAATTAAGATGTGTATTAGCTAGCAATTTATTTTTACTTTCTGTATATTTCAGTTACCAAAAAGAGATGGCAAGGAGAAGCCTCGAGAGAGGAAAAGGCTTAAAAAGATCTTCATTAAAATCACAAAAAGCAAGCCTTGTGTGGAGATCTCATCTATTTTGTTCACTGGTGGTCTAGCAGTACAGTGTTGTTTATTAAAATAAGATAGCATTAACACTTTGAGCGGATTCACAGTTAACAGTGAATGTAAATGCTAAAACTAAATATATATTGCAGTGTTACCCCCCTCCACCATTAACGAATGGTTCAGCCTTGTTTTCAGTAGCAAGCGGTGCTTATGATTGTGCCAGAGCACATTTTGAACAACATAATGGGAATTTCAGATTTCACATGTGATTGCTTGTTACACTCTGGAAATGGAATGAAGGTGAGTGTTATTAACCCTCTGGGGTCCACGGACACGCTGCACCTCCAAATCACATGACTGATTTAAACTGACATGTGAGTTTGAAAAAAAAAAAAGGTCTTGATTTTGCCACCCCATTTGAAATCTGGAGCATAGAAAATATGTACAAAAACACATGTACAAAATTCAGTAAACATAAACCTGAACTCACCAGAAATAATGAGTGATGTTCTAAACTACCAAAACATATTAAGTATGTGATTACATGTCTGTGTTGGCCTGTATGCTAAATGGCCACTTCTGCTGTTTGTGTTACTATCTGGTGTATTAGGGAATTGTATTCCAGAATTATGAAGAAATATTCATGCCCAAAAATATTAATTTTACATTAAAAAGTTATAAGCATTAATTTCAGAGTAATGTTTATTGAGCTTTTTAAAAAAAATTAAAATCTTATGATGAGATGATCATATAGCAAAATATAGTATAAATCATGCAGTCTATGCTGTGTCCAGCTGTGAAAACCATGTAAATGAAGCAATTTAAAACATTTCTGATCAGAAACATCAAATGATATTAAAAAGAGCAAATCCTTACCTCAGCTCCTGTGAAGCTGCTACTTGATTACAATCTCTAATTTGAAGGTAAAGAGGAAACAATGATATCACAGATATTAAGGCAGATGATAAATGTCCAGAGAGGAAAAATACTAAACCTAAGCTATGGACTACATACTCATCATATCATTTCAAACTAAGGAAAACTGATGAACAAAACTTTAAATTACATTCAGTCATTTTCATGTTTATATACTTTTAACTTGTATAAACATTTAAATCTGACAGTTTATGCAGTGATACAGGTTGATATAATGTATTTACCTGCGGATCTTTTGTTTTCTCATCGTGGTATCTCCTGTCGTGTTTAATGAAAGTCTTTTTCCAGTCTGACACAAGTACAACTGTTATACTGAACTCCACAGACCAGGGGGTGGAGTTCAGTGAGGTCCACCCCCTGTTTTATTCATAAATACTCTGTAACTGCTGCTCTTCAGAACTGTTTCCACAATGGATAACTCATACATCATAGCGATAGACTTTGGCACTGCGTACAGTGGATATGCTTTCAGTCTGACAAAAAGAGAAGCAGAAACTGAACCTCGTTTAAAATACTGGGGTCAACAGGTTTCACTGAGGACCCCAAAGACTCCGACCTGCATCCTTTTTGATGAGCTTGGAAATTTTCTCAGCTTTGGTTATGAAGCCCAGTCAGCTTATTTTAGAACACGAGGTGATGAAGCCAGAAAGAAATTCTTCTTTGAATGCTTCAAGATGTCCCTCTATGGCAAAGTAAGTGTAACAATCTGATGATATCAATATTCTGATATTATGGTTTAACACTTTCTGCTTTGTGTTGAGTGTGTTATAGATGCTTATAGTTAAATACATTTAGCTCTTGCATTTTCCTGATCAACCTTATTAATTGTGATATAATGTAAGATGATAGCCACAAGAACATAAATATAAATATCATCTTTTGGCTAGTCATTTTTGAAAAAGATTTTAAATCTCTGTAAATTGCTGTTTGATTTAGACTCTCACATAGGAAGTTACAAACCTAATAACTAATAACAGTCTGCCATCATAGAAAGTTAATAGTGATGTGACAATTGAAGCTGCAAATGGAAGGTCAATGAAGGCACTGAAGGTGTTCACAGAAGCTCTGAGATACCTGAAAGAGGACGCTCTGAAATTCATCTCAGAAAACGCTGGTGGGAAGCAGTTCATAGCCTCTGACTTCACCTGGGTGGTGACTGTACCTGCCATCTGGGATCCTTCAGCAAAACAGTTCATGAGGGAAGCTGCGACGCAGGTAACAAAGACAATAAACACATCAACTGTACAGCTGTTTTAAAGTGAAAAAAGGATTTATTTACCTTTGATTTATAGGCAGGTATTGTTACCGCAGGAAAGGAAGACAGACTGGTCATTGCACTGGAACCAGAAGCAGCCTCAGTTTGGTGTAAGAAGCTGCCAGCTGATGGTTTTAAAACAGAAAATAACAGTGAGGTCACATTTGAACAGGCTTCAGGAACACAATACATTGTGGTGGACTGTGGAGGTACTCTATGTTTTTATTTCAAAGTGCAATTTTTCTTACTTTTACATTTTACTAACACGAGGATGTTTTGTGCCAAAGTTTACATGAGTTCAGAGAATATAGGTTTATCAATGTGTTATTAATAAAATGAAGATTATTTAGACAGAACACTTCTCCCACATAATTTCGTTTTATGAAAATGTATTAATTTTAGGCTGGGACGAATAAACTAAAACCATGCAGGACTCACATTTAAAACATTAAATCGACCAGTGTTAGTCAGAATTGATACCAGATAGCTAAATTTATATTGCTCCCAAAATTTAGAGAATCAAATACAGGGAATAAAAACTAATGAAACATGAGGCTGCATTCAGTTATTTGCAGCCGTTTATATTTACCCCCTTTTAAAACAACCATTTCAAACTATTTACAGAACAATCATCTGTTCTGGATTCAATAAATAAATAAAATTATTTGTGCCACTCCAAAAATCATTTCTGTCCACTATAAAGGAGTGAAATCAGCAGTCGCCTCATTGTTCTGACACATAACACAAAGCTAGCCACACTACACACTAACTACACAAGATAACAAATTTAACTACACACTACAAACACTAAACATCACAAATCTCTCACATCTCAAACTCTCTCTCTCTCTCTCTCTCTCGCCGTCCCTCCAAAAACTTCCCCTCTTCTGTCATGTTGCCATATCATTTTTTGATTGGTCGACATGGTGCATTTTTCCACCATTAGTAACGTTAGTATTCCCATCACTGGAAATCAGACTACAGTGTGTGAATGTGTGTCTGAATGGGTGAATGACTGAATGTAGTGTAAAGCGCTTTGGGGTCCTTAGGGACTGAGTAAAGCGCTATACAAATACAGGCCATTTACCATATACAGTGAGTAAAAAAAGAGCTCTAGATTTAAAGATTAGAGTAATTTTCTACCACTGTTATAATGTCTAGCACTTTTAAAATATATTTGTATCAACTCTTCATCATTGCATCATTGCATGGGGCAGTTGCAGGAGTTTGCTGCGTTTGCTGTTTGCTACAAACATGAATCAATGTTATTGGAATTCCACGTGAAAGACCAATACAAAGTGGTGTACACGTGAGAAGTGGAACGAAAATCATACATGATTCCAAACATTTTTTACAAATAAATAACTGAAAAGTGGGGCGTGCGTAATTATTCAGCCCCCTGAGTCAAGACTTTATAGAATCACCTTTTGCTGCAATTACAGCTGCCAGTCTTTTAGGGTATGTCTCTACCAGCTTTGCACGTCTACAGACTGAAATCCTTGCCCATTCTTCTTTGAAAAACAGCTCCAGCTCAGTCAGATTAGATGGACAGCGTTTGTGAACAGCAGTTCTCAGATCTTGCCACAGATTCAGAAAGGTTTCCAACCCCTGGTATAGATGCTATCACTTGTCACTTTTAATTACTTCCTGTGTGTTGCAGGTGGAACCATTGACATCACTGTTCATGAAGTCCTGGAGGGAGGAGCCCTGAAAGAGCTGCACAAGGCCTCAGGAAATGATTTTGGGGGACAAACTGTGGATAACAAATTCAAAGAGTTCCTCAGAGAAATCTTCAGTGATAGTTTGTGGGATGAATATGAAAAAGAGCATCCAGGAGAGCTGCAGAAGATGATGTATGATATCTCAGTTTTAAAAGAGAATGATGATGATGTGGAGATCAGCTGCCCATATAACCTGGGTGAAATGGCAAAAGAAAAGCAGAAAATGGAAAAGTTTTTTGAATCAGTGAGAGGTGTTTCCTGGAATCAAGGAGCCATCAGAATCTCAAAAGAGAAAGTACGATCTTTCTTTGCTGAGAGTCTGAATGGCATCACCAAGAGTCTTAGAGAAATCCTGAAGAAAGGTTTCACCATTAAGTACATTCTGTTATTGGGGGGCTACGCTCAAAGCCTGATTCTGCGTCAGCATATTACCAATCAGTTTGGTGATCAGTGTAAAGTTCTGTGTCCTTCTCATCCTCAAGAAGCAATCATGAAGGGAGCTGTGATGTTTGGAAGAAACCCAGCATTGGTGGCATCTCGAATAAGTGCCTTTACTTATGGGGTTTCTTTGTCTCATAGGTTTGATGCATCCAAGCATAGGGCAGACAAGAGATACACAAACAAAGAGGGCGAGTGGTGTGATGGTATTTTTTGTGTACTGGTGAAGGAAAATGAGGCAGTGGGCTGGGATAAAACCAGTGAGCACAGCTTCACTCCAGTAGAAAGAGATCAGACAGCGGTTATCTTTGCATTTTATCGCACAGAGAGAAAAATCCAAGGTCTAATGTATGTGGATGAGTGGGGAATAGAGAACATTGGTTCAATTATTCTTGAGTCACCTGACACAGCACGCGGCATGAATCGTGAAATCAAACTACAAATCAAGTTTGGTGCCACAGAAATGACGGCCACAGCCATAGACGTAGATTCAGGTTCCACAGTTAAAATTGACCTCGATTTTATGGCTAAATCAATAAGATCATTCAGAAACAATGTGTGGCAGAAGTGATTTCATGAAACAACAGGCAAACAAATAGATACATTGTTGTTAGAGCCACTGCTGTCCTTAAGTTATAAAAACTCTAGCAGTTCATCTTTAGTCACGGAAGTAGTGAAAACATCCTTCTTATGAAATCTGATGAGAACCTATGTGAAGTTACATTGTGGTTATGTTGAAGCATTTTTTTTATTACCGTTAAACTGTATAAATAAAACTTTTGTATAATCCAAGGCAATTTTAAAACACCTGGAATTTTAATTTCTTTCTTTTCTTCATAAAAATTCTAACCTGTGCCTTAAAGTCCAAAGACATTGCATAAATTTAAATCCCTCAAAATGTATAATTTTAAATATTTTCATTAGTGTATAATTCCTGTTTATATGTTTTATGATCTATCCAGGGATTTTTCAGTGAACAATTCTTAAATAATTTCACCGAAATCATATAGAAGAAAGTTTTGAAAATGTTACTTTGAAGTTATTTTGTAGCATTACTTTATTAACTTAAATTTGAATGATAATTGGGGGATTCATCAAATCTGGAAAAGAAATATCCTAAAATTTTGATGGTTTTTCTTCAAAAATGGAAGTCAAACAATTTTTCCCATTGGAAGGTACACAGTTACTACTATCATCGTTCATTGCTAATAGCTAATAATAACTAGACCCTGTATCCTAATGAGCCTGTACAACACCTATTAATGCTTGTTCGACCACAATAAAGGGCTTTCATATGTTGTTTTAAAGCCATTGTTCAATAAAATATTTTATTTTTTTACGTTTTAAACCTGTTTCTTCCTGTAAGGCAGGGGTCCCTAATCCCAGTCCACGAGGGCCGGTGTCCCTGCAGGTTTCAGATCTCACCCTGGGTCAACACACCTGAATCACATGATTAGTTCATTACCAGGCCTCTGGAGAACTTCCAGACATGTTGAGAAGGTAATTTATCCATTTAAATCTGCTGTGATGGATCAAGGACACATCTAAAACCTGCAGGGACACCGGCCCTCGTGGGATAGGGGACCCCTGCTGTAAGGAAATCAGTTGTCTGTAAAACCTGTGGACTCATCGCATTCAACTGTACTGGAGTTGGAGGATGAAGGTCTTCATCTACCTCCAGTAACAATAGCTAATTTCCTGGTTAATTTTGTAAACATTAAAAATACACACAATTTTGTCATTCCATGACAAAATGACCAATACCTCACATTTTCTAACGCATCATGACATTACAAAAAATACAAAACTGTACTTTACCATATTCCCATTATTATAAGTATCAAACTATGCTGTAAACAACAGGTGGACAGAAAATTATTTTAGAATATTGCTGCAAATAATGTTTTGCTTTATTTTAGACTCCTAATGACTCTGGAAGTGAAATTTGATGGTGGTAGAGTTACCGACTGCTAAAAGAAGTTCCAGGCTTGAGATCCGGTGGAGACTGATCTCTACTCTCCTTACCTGCTGAACTGCTAACAGACACATTTAATGACGGTCATCAGATGTGATTTAACAGATGGAGCTAAAAACAACTGCTTTTAACCCTTACTTGTTCATTAAATATGTTAAATTTCTCACTCATTCTTTTTAGAAACGGTGTTGGTCAACTTTCTTGAAAATAGTAATAAGTAACTAAATTTGTTTAACATTTAAACATATTTCCTGCATATTCCAGCATATAAAATAAAATAGTTTTTTGTGTTGACACTTACTCTTTCAAATAGACGCACGTAAAACACAGCGGAAAATAAATAAAATCAAAGACTCAGCAGTCCTGTTACTCTATTTTCACCTGTATACAGGGGCGGATCTAGAGAAATTTTCTTAGGGTGGCATGAGGGTGGCAAAGAAATCAAATAGGGTGGCAAAATCAAAGCTGTTTTTTTCCCCCAAAACACATATGCAGGTGGATGAATCAAATGCAGTAAGTATACACGTTATTGGCGGCTGTCAAGACTTTGAGTCGCTGAGCAGCTGAATAGGGGAATAATGTTGACACGCCCGCTGTTCAAAACGTTAGTCAAAGTTCCAGGTTAAAAACTCCTTTATTTGTTATCAAATCCTTAAAATCCATAGAAAAACAGTGATCAAAAACATTCTAAGCTTGAGCGGTCAGCAAAAGTCGACTTCCCCCATCACCCACTCATTCACAAAAAATTCCCTCGGGCCGTGAACAGGTGATATAGCAATCACTATTACTATCACCGACACCACGTGACCCAAAGCGTTGCCTATCCACAAGACAGGTTTTTCATATAAATATAGTCTATAACTTAATTATTGTCTGTAGCCCACATAATTACACACTTTAGTTACATAAAACATGTGAGTTTTTATTCTATGTACTGTATAGCCTGTATAATAAATAAATATGTAGCCCAACAAGTATAAAATCCAGAAAGCTACACAACATGGGGCAGTTCGTTTACAAGCACAAGTCTAACTTAAGTTTCACACTGTTTTTTGTTAGAAAACAATCACATTGTTACAGCTTAAATTACACAAAATGTCAGAAATCTGCACTGTCATGAACATAAATTTAAACCTAATTTTTCATGATTTGTTGGATGAACCCACTGAGGTCTGAAATACAACCGGCCATTTTTGAATCCTTTTGAGTTTACGTTTGTATTTCACCCTCAAATTGTTTCATTTTATTTTTCCCCCTTGCCTTGTTTGGTATCATTCTTTTCAGCTCAACTGAATTTAGTTGTTTTTTTCATTGACATACTGCATTAGTATTACTGATCTGAAGTCACACAAAGAACCTAAAATCCTAGTAGTATTTTTTACTGTAAAAAAAAACCACAGACATGTTGGGTAAATGTTTATAACTTGAAATGCAAATATAAATTGTACATTTTGTAAACATATACAACTATTTATCTAAAAATGCAGCCAATACACCTGCTGTTTTTTTCATTTTGTACAACCATTTAAAAATATTACTAAAACTAAAATGAGAGAACAGTCAGGTGTTGCAATAAGATGCCCCACAAATGATGTGTGCCAGTAAAAAAAAATTTGTCCACCAAAAGACAGAACAGCACAGGGACAAACCTGCAGGCCTGACAGGAGGAGGAGTATCACTCCGCTGGTTTTCTACTTAGTGACAGTGTTTACAAATGTGCCTTTGTGACAATCACTAGTGCCCTCACTGACACACAAAACAAAACGACTACACAACAGAACAACTACACAAGACAACACAACACACTAAGTATACACTCCACACTAAACGTCACAAATCTCCCACATCTAAAAGCTCTCTCTCTCTCTCTCTCTCACTCGCTCGCTATGTCTTGCTGCCATTACCGTCACTCCCAAAACTCTCCCCTCTTCCTAAACAACAAAATCCTACGTGTTGACTTTTTTTTATATTGGTTGACATCGTACATTTTTTCACCGACAGGAAAGAGGTGGCTTTTTTCCTTTCTTTACTGTTTTCGCGCTGTCCTTAGAAAACGCTTAAAACACACACACACACACACACAAAAACGTGATGACAGTAGAGCTGGGCGATATAAGATTTTTTCATATCATGATATGCTTTTTTCATTTCAGGCGATAACGATATATATCACGATATAAGCCAAATAACTATATATGTAAGATTTAAATGTGATGTTGCTCACAAATAAAATGTGAAATAATCAGCAGCTTGTTTTGATTTAAATATTCATTTTCCATAATAAGTTCAACAGGGCAGATGTACTTAAAATGAGGCTTCAGTTTTATGGTAAAAATGGTAAATGGCCTGCATTTGTATAGCGCTTTACACTTTCAGTCATTCACACATTCACACACACATTCACACACTGGCAAAATATTAGCCACAGCTGCCTTACACAAGGCGAGGCAGCCGACACTGGCGCCACCAGTCTGACCACCACCACTTTTATGCAAAATAAAGGCAAATATTACAATTACACAAAAGGCAAAAGTTTAAAATAGAACAAACAAAACAGACCACTAAATTCTCAGTTCCACTTAGAAACAAAATATTAATTCTAAAAATAAATCTTAGTTTATTTTACAGAAAAGAGACAAAATTGACCAACTTACATAATATTGCTTCGGAAGCGCTGTCTGAGAGAAATGTTTATGTCCAGGGAGTCGGTAACGAGGATCCATTACCTTAATTAGCTGCTTGAATCCTTCATTTTCGACCGTGTTTATTGGTAGCATGTCTTTAGGAAGACAGTAAGCTATGGCATTCGTTATGTTGCTATGGCTCTTACCTTTTTTGTCATATGGTAAGACGCTGGCGAAAGCCGACTCAATTGACTGTTGCTGCTTCACAGGGATTCCCCTGGTTGTTTTCGATGATGAATTAACGCTTTCAGTCAGAGATTGAGCGTGCTCCAGTGGGTGGCACTGCTTCAGGTGATAAAAAAGGTTTGTTGTATTTCCAGACTTTGTGGGAACATGCTTTCAGCACAATTTACAGTGCGCGTTACGCTGTTTTTTGTCAGACTTCAAATAGCCGAAATACCTCCACACTACGGAACTTCTCTGGCCTTTCCTTTCGACAATCTCTCCGACACTGGAACCGTCATCTGTGTTCCCTTCGGTATTCTGGTCACCAAAAACCCGGCACGGCGGCTGGCTGCTTCTCAAACAAATACACACGTGCGCCTTGGCACTTGAGCTGTACGTAACAAGTTACGTGACGTGACGCTGCGGCTGTGATTGGTTCGGCTCTGCGCTACTTAATTTTTATTGGCTATTGTTTTTTTTTATAAGACAGGAAGAGCGAGATGAGGTCTATCGCAATAGTTTCATTTTTCTATCGAGAAAAAGTTATTTCGCAATACATATCGTTATCGTTTTATCGCCCAGCTCTAGATGACAGTATTTAGTAAAAAGCGTGGCTTATATATATTATCATAACTCTGGATTTACTGGCCTGTAATTAAAATTTAAAAACTTTGAAGTCCGAACTTTCAATGTGGGCTGAAATAGAGACTCAGCGTGGCTGCAGCTTGTTGCTATGTCAGCTTACATCAATCACGTGATTTGGAGGTGCAGCGTGTCCGTGGACCACAGAGGGTTCATAACACTCACCTTCCTTCCATTTCCAGAGTGTAACATCCAACCACCTGTGTAAAATCCAAAATTCCCATGGTGTTGTTCAAAATGTGCTCTGGCACAATCATAAACATCAATTGCTACTGAAAACAAGAAAAAAGCCAGTCCTACTATGGGCTGAACCATTTGTTAATGGTGGAGGGGGGAACACTACTGGGGGACATCAAGGCTGTGGACAGCTACAGGTACCTTGGTGTTCATCTGAACAACAAACTGGACTGGACTAATAACTCAGATGCCCTCTACAGGAAAGGGCGGAGCAGACTGCACCTGCTGCTGAGACTCAGGTCGTTTGGAGTGGAGGGCCCACTCCTGAAGACCTTCTATGACTCTGTGGTGGCCTCAGCCATCTTCTATGGTGTGGTCTGCTGGGGCGGCAGCATCTCCGCTGGGGACAGGAAGAGACTGAACAGGCTGATCAGAAGGGCCAGCTCTGTTCTAGGATGCCCTCTGGACCCAGTGGAGGTGGTGAGTGACAGGAGAATGGTGGCTAAGCTGTCATCCCTGCTGGACAACATCTCCCACCCCATGCATGAGACTGTGACAGCACTGAGCAGCTCCTTCAGTGGGAGACTGCGGCACCCACGGTGTGGGACAGAGAGATTTCGCAGGTCTTTCCTCCCCACTGCTGTCAGACTCTACAATAAAGACTTTTGCAGCTGATCAAACATAACAAACCCACACATGTGCAATAAGACTGCTATATGTGGAATTCTTCTTCTGACAAAGTTGTGTTTTTGTATTTTCCTACTCAGTTGTATATAGTATTTGTATTTCTATTTTATTCTATTGTATATATTATTCTATTCTATTTTATTCTATTGTATATAGTATATTATTTTATTTTATTGTATTTTATTGCATTCCAGTGTTTTCTAATTTCTGCTACATAACTTTGCACTTTTGCTGTAACAAAAAAAATTTCCCACCTGTGGGACTAATAAAGGTCATCTTATCTTATGCAATATATTCAGTTTTAGCATTTATATTCACTGTTGACTGTAACTACGCTCAAACTGTTAATGCTATCTTATTTTAATTAACAACACTGTCATATGCAAAACTGGGGTGGCACTTGGGGTGGCAAGGGATCATTTTAGGGTGGCACTTGCCACCCCATGCCACCCTTCTAGATCCGCCCCTGCCTGTATAGCAGGAGTGGGGCAGGTGGAGGTTTGCCCTGGTGCAGGTGTGCCGCAGTGGTCAGTGGAAGAATCCGCATGTTTCTCTGTGAATTTCACATTCTCGTGGTACCGTAGCCTACTCAGTGCTTGCTCAGAGGTTTAGGGGTTTTTTTCGCTGTAAAAAGAAGTTTTCTTCCCACGCAGTGAACAGCGGACGCTAATGTTTTTGTCACTTTTATGGAATCAAACTCAAAGTAAGGTCAGTACTTCCATGCTTTAAACGCTGGACGCTCATACTCTCTCCCACACTGGTTATAATATCCATTGTTGATCTATACACAGCTGTTACCACGAATGTCGCACTCGCCTACGTCATTGTCATGACGTAGTAACGCAGCGTGCTTATGGGAAAGTAACAGTAATCTAATTACATTTTATGCAATAGTAATCCCTTACTTTACTTGTTACTTGAAAAAAGTAATTGGATTACAATTATGCATTACAATTAATGCGTTACTGGCCATCTCTGTTCAGAAATGTTCACTGCAGCAGATGCCCCAGTAGTGTGTTTTGCTTAACTAGGAAAAATGTGGCACCAGGATGTCCTACAGGAAGAAGGCGGGCTGGTGGGGGGGATGTGACACTTTGGGCAATGTTATGGGAAACCTTGGATCTACCTAAGAACTGTTGCAGAAACCCTTTCATAGCAAAAGTACTCCCTGATGACCCCTTTCAGCAGGATAATGCATCCTGCCACAAAGCAAACATGGTTTACGAATAGGCTGAGGAGCACAACAACCAGTTTGAGATGTCGACTTGGCCTCCAAATTCCCCAGATCTTAATCCAATTGAGCATCTGTGATGTATTTGACAGACAAGTCTGTTGCATGCGGGCTCACTTCAGAGCTTACTTAAAGGATCTAACATCTTGATATAGATGCTACAGAATACCTCCACGGGTCTAGAGGAGTCCATGCCTCAACAGGACAGGGCTTTTTGGCAAGCAAATTGGGGACCAACACAATGGTAGGTAGGTGGTCATAATGTTATGCCAATTTGATGTATAAAAAATGTACATAAATAAACAAAACAAAAAATCCAAAAAAGTCCAAACTTTCTTTTTTTTGTTTGTTTTTAATTGATTTCAATATAAAACATATAAAAAGCAAATTGCCACTTTTTGTTTCATTATAATAGAAATTTAAGTTATATAAGTTTAAAAACGTATTGTTGATTGGTTAAAATAAAATTCCTTACTGAAGAAGTACTTCTCAGTTGATTTCTAACAGCTGTACTGTTACTCAACATCCAGCACTATAAAACATTGTAAAGCAAAGCGAAAACAAACATTGAAGCAATGACTTCCATCAGTATCTGATCCTAGCACACAATCACAAAACAACAAATAGAGAAATCTTAGATTCATAAAACCTGTTTTTTACATGCTATAAACTTTTCAATTCTATTTTATTTATATAGCGCCAAATCACAACAGCAGTTGCCTCAATGCGCTTTATATTGTACAGTAGATTGTACAATAACAGATACAGAGAAAAACCCAATAATCATATGATCTCCTATGAGCAACCACTTTGGCGACAGTGGGAAGGAAAAACTCCCTTTTAACAGGAAGAAACCTCCGGCAGAACCAGGCTCAGGGAGGGGCGTCACTCTGAGACAGGATATTTCTAACTTTAGAGATGTTGCGCAAATGGAAGAAAGCAGTCTTACATATTTGTTTAATATGTGCGTTGAAGGACATGTCCTGGTCAAACATGACCCCAAGGTTCCTCACAGTGTTACTGGAGGCCAAGGTAATGCCATCCAGAGTAAGAATCTGGTTAGATACCATATTTCTAAGATTTTCAGGGCCGAGTACAATAACCTCAGTTTTATCTGAATTAAGGAGCAGAAAGTTAGCAGCCATCCAGGTCTTTATGTCTTTAAGACATTCCTGCAGTTTAACTAATTGGTGTGTGTTATCTGGCTTCATAGATAGATAGAGCTGCGTATCATCTGCATAGCAGTGAAAATGTGTGCTATGTCTTCTAATGATGCTGCCTAAGGGAAGCATGTATAATGTAAACAGAATTGAACCCTGTGGAACACCATAATTGGCCTTAGTGTCTGAAGAGGACTTTCCATTTACTTGAACAAATTGGAGTCTATTAGATAGATATGATACAAACCACTGCAGTGCAGTACCTGTAATACCTACAGCATGTTCTAATCGCTCTAATAGGATATTATGGTCAACAATATCGAACGCAGCACTAAGGTCTAGCAGGACAAGCACAGAGATGAGTCCACTGTCAGAGGCCATAAGAAGATCATTTGTAACCTTCACTAAAGCTGTTTCTGTGCTGTGATGAGCTCTGAAACCTGACTGAAACTCTTCAAATAAGCCATTCCTCTGCAGATGATCTGTTAGCTGTTTGACAACTACTCTTTCAAGGATGTTTGATATGAAAGGAAGGTTGTAGTCATGTGTCGGTTGCGAACGAAACGGCTCATAGAGACGGATCTTTGAAGTTAACGATGCGAGCCCGTGGTTTTTTTTTTTCCTTTCTCTCACCCTCTCTCTCCCACTAATTTCCGCTTCACTCCGCATGTGAGCCTTGTGCTTTGCGCTGGGAAGAGGGGGGAGGGGCGGTAGTTACACTCGCAGTAGCACAGGAACAGAGCGGGAGGGAAAGAGAGAGAAAGAGAGCCAGGGACAACAACATCACATTAGAAAGGTATAGTAATCATCCACAACTATTTTCAGTTGTGGATAATAAAGGATTCAGAAAGTTTATTCATGCAGGTCCATATGACAGAGAATGTGCATCTTCTTTTTGTTTTCATATTTAAAATTTATATTTAATTGTGTTGTGGTTTGCAGTGTTTTGTGTTGATTCACTTTAAATTTGTTAAAAAGGAAAAAGCTGAAAATTGAAATAGTTAAAAGTTGAAATATAAATAGTTGGTTTTTGATTCAAATGAATTAAAAGTCTGTCTTGGTCTTTTGTTAATTAATAGACTGGTGTGAAAAATTGCTGCCACACCGCCCCCTCGGCCTGTGCTTCGAGGTTTCTGGTAGTTAGAATGACTCGGGGGTGTTGATTCATTTAAACTAACATAATCATCCGGCTGCAACCAGGTTTCTGTAAGGCAGAGTAAATCGATTTGTTGATCAATTATTAAGTCATGTACTAACAGAGACTTGGAGGAGAGAGACCTAATATTTAATAATCCACATTTCACTGTTTTACTTTTTTGGTTCAGATGTGGATACTGTATTGTTCTTTCTTTGTGATTTTTTATGTTTAAGTTGTTTGTTGCTGGTTTTTAGTTTGTTTTTTGTCTGTTTGGGAGCTGACACAGTCTCAATGGAGATGGGTTTTTGGGGGGGTAACAGGAGGAGAGAAGCTGCAGAGAGGCGTGTAAGACTGCAACTCTGCTTCCTGGTCCCAACCGTTCCTGGTGTACAGCCGTTAAGTATTTAAAATACAAAATATAAGTAACTGTATTCCATTACAGTTACTGTTTAAAATGGTGGTATTCCGAATACAGTTACTTTTTGTTGAAATAAATGGATTACACGGCGGTCTTTTCCTGTTTCATATGTTAGTCCATCCCCTCTCTATTCCACCCTGTTGGAAACCCAAACAAAACACAAACTTGAGAACAAACTTGAGCTCTGTCTCAATCTCGTGGCACATGTCAACTTGCGGCCCGAATAATGACGTGATCAAACATTTTCAGAAATAATTGTTCAAAAAATTACTTAATATGAAGGCAATAGGCAGAGTGTTACAGGCATTGCCCTGAAGAATGTAGCCTCATGGGCAGTGTAGCCTAGTTGTAAGTAAACTACTAGACTGAACTGTACACTGTGTTCGTGTTTTCCTCTGAAACAATAAGTTCCGTTGGGGCAGCCTTTCAACGCCTCTCTCTGTCTCTCTCTCTCTTTTTTCCCCCCTGCCTGTCCTGTTTGGTTCATTTTGGTTCAATTTTATTTTATTTTTACTTGCTAAGTACGGGACAGACTTGACTGGGGAAAAGAAAAGGGAGAAAGAAAGAGGGAAAGAAAAAGAGCAGAGAAGAGGAACAGGGATAAAGGGCAAAAAACAAAAGCCAACAAAACAAACAGACAAAAAAAACATATCAATCACCTGGATCACCTGTTGAGAAAGAAAAAAAGAGAAAACAAGCAAAAAAAAAGAGAGCAATATAATAAACAACATCATCGCGATGATCTATGTGAATATAACAGTAAATACTAAATATTGTGCAGCACGTAAGATCGACAGCGCACAGTGTGCTTTGAGGTAGGAGCCCAAAAGGGTGTAGTTTGTGTGTGTGATCACCCGTGTGTGCACCTGTGAGCATGGACGCGCTTGTATTTAAAAGGTTCCTTCATGTAATGATCTGCTAGAGGGTGTAGGGAGCCATAGCCCCGTCCTCCAGGGCATGAAGCAGATATGGAGGAGATCAAGACTCCAGACATCCAGAGGCCCCAAGAGCGCAAGAGACCAAGGAAGACCAACAGAGGGGCAGCCTCGCCACTATCCCAGAAAGAGCTGAGGAGAGTCCCAGGTGAGGGGTCACTCAGCAGCCACGGAGCAGAAGCCGGGGGGGTTGCAGTGACGTACCCGTGAGCTCCGCCGGCAGCCAGCTGTGCCTGAGTGACCGAGCCCCGGGCCGAGAGGCCGAGGGCACCCCACCCCCGAAGTGGCCCGAGCGAGCCCCAGGCTCCAGGCCCCGAGAAGCAGCCACCAGGAGTGAGCCAGTGCGTACCTGGATGCCCATCCCCGGACACAAAGAACCACCAATGCACCGATGTCTGAGGGCGTCTGCCACCGGCAGTGGGGGGGAGGGGTAGGCCTCCATACCATGTTTTTTTTTAAACCATATTTCTTTAAGTCTTCTTTGTAGAAAAGAGCAGTTAGATGTAGGTTCTTCAGTACAGACTTAACCTTTGTGGAAGTTTTTTGTTTTTTTTTTATAGTGAAATAAATACAGTCCAGTTCCAGGATCCCTTTCTTGGAACCTAATATGGTTGCAGTTTCAAAATCATCATAATACAGTAAAATGTGTAGAGCATATTTCTGTTGTGGAAACAGAATGGTTTTGGAAATATAATCCATCGTTAATGTCTTTGTATAACCCAGTTTGTCTTTCAAATTCATGCAAGAAGTATTCTCTATTTTTCGTTATACTTGAAAATCAATTTATTGTAACTAAAATGGGCACATACATGTATTTGTCTCTGAAAGGTATTTCACTATAAACACCTGTAGTTCTAAGTCTATGTGTATCCAATCTTACACCAAGTACAAATTCATTAACCTCCTAGGACCTTGCGTCCACATATGAGGACATCACATTTTGGGTTATTTAGACCAAAATACTCAATTTTGCTCTACAAGGGCCTGATATCCACTTATGAGGACATTATACTGCTACTGTTCTATCAACATTTTAAATGAATATCCTCATATGTAAATGGCCTGTATTTATATAGCGCTTTACTAGTCCCCAAGTGTTAAAGGAAACTTGTATTCTTCTATTACTGTCTGTACTCTCATAATGTTTAGCTTCATTTAAACTTAGTGTGTGTGTATGACATGAGGAGTATGATTGAAACCATAGGGAGGAAGCTGCACAAATGAAAGTAGAAATGTTCAAGGCCACATATAGATATGGCCAACGAACTCACCGAACTCACGTATCTTCAGTCTCCATATCTTAAGTCTCCATATAGGGAGTTGTTTTTCATACTTTGTATGCTCCGCCTAAGAATATGATACACAGCTTTTGCCTATATAATAAAGAACACACAGATGGACTGACTCCCCACGTAAAATAGGTACCTAGGTTGAGGAATAGCCGTGAAATATTCCTGGAAGATAAAATAGCAACTGCGCGTTTAAAAACTCTTGAGTGTGTTCATTGTTTGTTTTGGAGAACTAAGTCATATTTATGGTCATAGTGGGCCAGACTAGTTCTGTGTAACACTTTTCAGTTCACGACTTGGCGACGAGGGAAAAAGGATTGAGTTTCATCTCATAAAAGTCACATCGCTTCTGTCTAGCAGAAGTCGAAGGGCATGTGACCATCCCCTCCCGAGTCGAGCGTGCCAAGGGATTGAAAACTGTATTTGTTGTACTTTGTGTATAAAACTATATAAAATAAAATAATAACAAGTGATTAAATAAATGTATCAACAACAAAATAGTAATCAAAATACAGAAAATGGGGAATCAAAGTGGGAAATTAACAAAAGATGAGTTATTTATGGAAAAAAGATGCCACGGGGCAGGTAAAATAAGTGTTAAAAAGATGGAGAAATAAAAATAAACTACCTAAAACAGAATGGACGGGAGAATGTACTGAAGAAGCTATGACTAAATTAGAATCTGTACTCAAAGAAGAAATACGTGTCACAGAAAACAAAAAGAAAAAAGCTAAACGTGAAGAAGAGAAGAAAAAGTTGTTTGCAGAATGGAAAAGAGAAAGTGTGCGTAGGAAAGAAGGCAGAGAGAAAAAACTATTAGAGAAAAAGCAGAAAAAGGAGAAGAAAGTGTTATCTATGTCTGTTGCACCAGATGATGAAACACATAAAGTGCAGCGTCCACCCCCACATAACTAAGATCATGAGGACGGCGCTGCCGGTGGGAGGTTTCCTCCTCCCCCATATTCACATGATGACAGTGAATGTTGTGCTACTACTGATACAGAACAAACTCCAAAAACTAAACGCAAAATAAATAAAAAGGGTAAGAACAAAAAACCTGCATCACCAGGCACCCGCATGGGATACGGCCTGCGCTCCACAGATAAACCCGGCCCTTACTCTGAAGCACGACAGCTCCTAAATAATATGACTTTGACAGACTCCCCATTCGATCACCATTGTGATGGATGTGGAGGACCTCCTGACCCACCTGGTCCAGGAGCAGATGCATATCCCATGATACAAGTAGCAA
>JAQSNX010006667.1:0-23248 GCA_029532605.1 Oreochromis grahami
CCTCAGACTGAAAGATTGCGCAAGTTGAGTGATGAGAGAAAAACATCTAAACTATGGAGCTGTGTTAAGTGTGTTAAATTCACCTCAATTTATGGTGGAAGTCACGTTGCAGCAGTAAAATAAACAGTTGAAAACTGTCACCACAAGGTGGCAGTATTTCAGCAGAAGGGTTTACTGTAGATGCCCACCCCAACCAACATTACATGCTTTGAAAGTCGACTTATAGTCTGGTTTTTGATGTTCCTGTGCTGATCATTAACTGTCTGTTCTGTCCTCCTGTACTACATAACCAGCTTAAATTAAAGTTAAACTTAAAGTTATTTAGGTGCAACATGCATGTAGTGCTGTAAAAACATATGTGTGCAGAATCTGGCAGTTGGCATGGAGTGGAAATTAAACTTAAAGAAAGCAAGAAGAACATTTAGATGATGCGTTCACAGTTGGTTGCAGAGTGTTTTACAACAGCTAGTACAGAGCTTTTTGCACAAGAATTAAAACTGAGTTAAAAGGAGTACAAGAATTCAACAAAATAGTCAGAATAGTGAATCGCTACCTTATCGTGGTGGGAGGGGTTTGTGTGTCCCAGGGATCCCAGGGGCTATGTTGTCTGGGGGCTTTTGCCCCCTGGTAGGGTCTCCCATGGCAAATTGGTCCTGGGTGAGGGACCAGACAAAGAGCGATTCAGAAGACCCTTATGAAGAGAATATCGAGGGAACAGTTTACCCTGCCCAGGATAGGGTTACCGGGGCCCCGCCCTGGAGCCAGGCCCGGGGAGGGTGCCCGAGGGCGAGCGTCTGGTGGCCGGGCCTTAGTCCATGGGGCCCGGCCGGACACAGCCCGAAGAGGAGACATGGGCCCATCCTCCCGCAGGCCCACCACCCGCAGGAGGCGCCATAGGGGTCGGGTGCATTGTGTGCTGGGCGGTGGCCAGGAGCGGAGGCCCAGGCGGACTGATCCCCAGCTGCCAAGACTGGCAATAGGGACATGGAATGTCACCTCTCTGGTGGGGAAGGAGCCTGAGTTAGTGCGTGAGGTTGAGAGGTACCGGCTAGATATAGTCGGGCTCACCTCTACGCATGGCTTGGGCTCTGGAACCAGTCTCCTGGAGAGGGGCTGGACTCTGTCTCAGTCTGGAGTTGCCCCTGGTGAGAGGCGGCGGGCTGGGGTGGGTATTCTAATATATCCCTCGGCTTGCTGCCGGTACGTGGGGTTTTTCCCGGTGGATGAGAGGGTTTGTTCCCTGCGCCTTAGGGTCGGGGAACGGGTCCTGACTGTCATCTGCGCTGGGGGGTGCTGGAAGGTGCCCCATCTGGAGACTCTGTTGTCCTGCTGGGAGACTTCAATGCTCACGTGGGTAACAACAGCGAGACCTGGAGGGGCGTGATTGGGAGGAACGGCCTCCCTGGTCTGAATCCGAGCGGTGTTTTGTTATTGGACTTCTGTGCAAATCACAGTTTGGCCATAACGACCACCTTGTTCGAACATAAGAGTGTCCATAAGTGCACGTGGCACCAGGACGCTCTAGGCTGCAGGTCGATGATCGATTTTGTAATCGTATCACCACACCTGCGACCATATGTTCTGGACACTCGGGTAAAGAGAGGGGCTGAGCTGTCAACTGATCACCACCTGGTGGTGAGTTGGATCTGGTGGGGAGGGAGGACGCTGGACAGACCCGGTGCACCTAAACGTGTAGTGAGCGTGTGCTGGGAACGTCTAGCAGAGGCCCCAGTCCATGAGATCTTCAACGCACACCTCCGGCAGAGCTTCAACAACATTCCGAGGGAGACTGGGGACATTGTGTCCGAATGGACCATGTTCAACGTCTCCATCGCCGAAGCTGCTGTAGTGAGCTGCGGCCGCAAGGTGGTTGGTGCCTGCCGTGGTGGTAACCCCCGAACCAAATGGTGGACACCAGAGGTGAAGGGAGCCACCAGGCTGAAGAAGGAGTCCTATCGGGCTTGGTTAGCCTGTGGGACTCCGGAGGCAGCCGACAGGTATCGACAGGCCAAGCGGAATGCGGCTCGGGCAGTGGCTGAAGCAAAAACTCGGGTGTGGGAGGAGTTCAGAGAGGCCATGGAAAAAGACTTTCGGACTGCCTCAAAGAGATTCTGGCAAACGGTCAGGCGTCTCAGGAGGGGAAAGCGGTGCTCTACCTGCACTGTGTATAGTGCTGGCGGAGCGCTGCTGACGTCGACTGAGAAAATTGTCAGGCGGTGGAAGGAATACTTCGAGGACCTCCTTAATCCCACTGACACGTCTTCCGAGGAGGAAGCAGAGTCTGGGGATGAGGGGAATGACCCGCCAATTTCCGGGGGCGAGGTCACTGAGGCAGTTAAACAACTCCTTGGTGGCAGAGCCCCTGGTGTTGATGAGGTCCGCCCCGAGTTCCTGAAGGCTCTGGACGTTGTAGGGCTGTCCTGGTTGACACGCCTCTACAATGTTGCGTGGAGATCAGGGGCAGTACCCCTGGACTGGCAGACCGGGGTGGTGGTCCCCACCTTTAAGAAGGGAGACCGGAGGGTGTGTTCCAACTACAGGGGGATCACACTCCTCAGCCTCCCTGGGAAAGTCTATGCCAGGGTGCTGGAGAGGAGAGTTCGTCCGCTAGTCAAACCTCGGATACAGGAGGAACAATGCGGTTTTCGTCCTGGTCGCGGAACACTGGACCAGCTCTTTATCCTCTCAAGGATACTTGAGGGTGCATGGGAGTTTGCCCAACCAGTCTACATGTGTTTTGTGGACCTGGAGAAGGCATTCGACCGTGTCCCTCGGGGTGTTCTGTGGGAGGTGTTGCGGGAGTATGGGGTGTCTGGCCCATTGCTACGGGCCATTCGATCCCTATACAACCGTTGCAAGAGTTTGGTTCGCATTGCCGGCAATAAGTCGGACTCGTTCCCGGTGGGTGATGGGCTCCGCCAGGGCTGCCCTTTGTCACCGGTTCTGTTCATAATTTTTATGGACAGGATTTCTTGGCGCAGCCAAGTGGCGGAGGGCTTTCGCTTCGGTGGCCTCAGAATCTCATCTCTGCTTTTTGCGGATGATGTGGTTCTGTTGGCTTCATCAGGTGAAGGCCTCCAGCTCGCACTGGAACGGTTCGCAGCCAAGTGTGAAGCAGCGGGAATGAGGATCAGCACCTCCAAATCTGAGGCCATGGTTCTCAGCCGGAAAAGGGTGGAGTGCCCACTCCGGGTGTAAAAGCGAAGCTCTCAATTTACCGGTCGATCTACGTCCCTACCAAGGTTATTATCGTTAACGAAAACTAACGAAATAATGAAAACTAGAAGTGAAAAAACATTTTCGTTAACGGAAATAAAAATAATAACAAAAAAGGGAAAACTAACTAAAACTGTAATGAGTGTTCACAAAACTAACTAAAATTAACTGAATTTATAGCAAAAATGTGTTTAGTTTTCGTAGATGTGTTTGTGTCATACAATAGTCAAGGGTGAAAATGAAGTTTAGTTTCCAGGTTTTTTTCGTGCTGTGTCTCATTATGCCAGCAGGTGGCAAGTACGTTAGTCGAGTCGTCTGTGTTGGTGCTCCGTCCACACGCAGAATCACGTCAGGAAAAGTCTGGAGAAAGCGCCAACTTCCAATTTGGGATTACTTTGAATATGACTGTGTTTGGGATAAAACAAGTGTCTTGTAGTGGAAAGAGACAAATTATAAGGGACATTTCTAAAGGGAAAAAAATCCCACAAACCTTAAAGTGCACTTGAAAAGCTCGCACAAGAAGGCTAAGCTAGCTTACCTTGAGAAGGTAAGGGAGCACGCCCAACCCTCATCCCCAGAAACAGAAGCTAACACCAGGCAAGGCAGCGTGATGCATCCCGAGACAACAGGACTGGGATATCTACATAACTGTGTGAGTCAATTGCCTTAACACCCGGTGCTGCAAGAGTTAATAATAATAATAATAATAATAATAATAATGCATTGGATTTATATAGCGCTTTTCAAGGCACCCAAAGCGCTTTACAATGACATTATTCATTCACGCTGACATTCACACACTGGTGGAGGCAAGCTACGGTTGTAGCCACAGCTGCCCTGGGGCAGACTGACAGAAGCGAGGCTGCCATATCGCGCCATCGGCCCCTCTGGCCAATAGTGTCATTGGGGCCAAGATATACATTTTATAGTTGCCTGGTATCAATGGTTGTTCATCTGCCTTTATTTATATATGTATTTATTTATTTAAAGAACCCATAGGTGGGAATGTGAGTTGTCTGTCTCTGCGTGTTAGCCCTGCGACAAACAGGCGACCTGTCGAGGGTGCAGGATATGGTAGCTGGAATAGCAACATACCCAAGGATAAGCAGAAGAGCATGACTGATATGATGAAACTGGGATTTTGTTACACTTAATTATTGCAAACACAACTAAAACTATAACTGAAACTAATCAAAACTAAACTGAAACTAAGGATTTTCCAAAAAATAAAAACTAAACTAAACTAGCAAACAATTAGTAAAAACTAATTAAAACTAATATAAATTTGAAAATCTGAAGTCAAAACTAAATAAAAATAAAAACTAATGAAAATTGCAAAACTATTAAAACCCTGGTCCCTACCCTCACCTATGGCCACGAGTTGTGGGTAGTGACCGAAAGAACGAGATCGCGGATACAAGCGGCAGAAATGAGCTTCCTCCGAAGGGTGGCTGGCCTCTCCCTTAGAGATAGGGTGAGAAGTTCGGCCATCCGGGAGGGGCTCAGAGTAGAGCCGCTGCTCCTCCACATCGAAAGGAGCCAGTTGAGGTGATTCGGGCATCTGACAAGGATGCCTCCTGGGCGCCTCCTGGGTGAGGTGTTCCGGGCATGTCCCACCGGGAGGAGGCCCCGGGGCAGACCCAGGACACGCTGGAGAGATTATATCTCTCGGCTGGCCTGGGAACGCCTTGGTGTTCCCCTGGATAAGCTGGAGGAGGTGGCTGGGGAGAGGGAGGTCTGGGCTTCTCTGCTTAGGCTGCTGCCCCCGCGACCCGGCCTCGGATAAAGTGGATGAAGATGGATGGATGGATGGATGGAGTCAGAATCTGGCTTTTAAACTCAGTTTAAGTGCTTTAGAAGTTCAGCCATGCTTTCATCTGAATGTAGATTTGATTTTTAAAATGGATCCTGAAACTGGGAAATGTAAAAGCATCATAAGGTAGACATGATAAAGTAACATCTCTGTGTTGCCACAGGTAAGCTTGTGGGATCCAGGGTGCCGTCCACTCCAGGATCCCTCCAACGCTCCCGCAGTGACATTGATGTAAACGCCGCCTCCAGTGCCAAGTCTCGTCTGTCCACTGTTCCTGCCTCCTCGCCATTCAGCTCTGCAGCCGCTCTTCCACCAGGATCCTACGCCTCTTTAGGTAACTGATCACTCTTCTCCTTCTAACCTGGTCAAACCAAAGAGGAAGACCACTTTCTGGTATTCAGCACAAGTTGCTCACACTCTTATTTCTCAAAATGAAACATTCTGGTCTCCATAAACGTCCGCGAGGACAGATGGCTCCCCAGTAACAAACCATAAGATTCACACAGTGAACAAACAACACGGTCTGGTTGCAGCCATGCCTTTGTTTAAGTTTGCAGAGTGAAGGAGTGGAGGGGAGTCTTCTATATAATCAGTAAGCAAGCCTTCAGAGCCTTTTATTATTTTATTCAATATCATACAATTGAGATGCATTGATTGCAGTTAGGTCTGACCTGCTGATTCTGAAACTGGCCAGTATAGTTTTTCATTACACGACTTCAGTTTCATCATAAAACACTGATTATTTTTGTCACATGTTACAGAGCTGCACCACATTTCAGAAGCCTCTGTCTGTGAAAATAGCTTTCTTGTACTAATAAAAATGATCTGCCTCGTATCACTCACTCTGACTCTGTAATTACACCTTCAAAAAACCCTAGATATTTTGTAACAAATCCTGAACTACAGTCATTTTTAAATTTAATGTACAGTTAATGCCATTCACCTGACCGGTACTTGGATTTCTGGACAGGTGAGCAGCAAGGCTATAGATTTGTCTGAGGCTGATCAATCAGTTCATCTCTGTTTTACAGTTAGAAGGGTTAAATGAGGACAACGCTGTTTTCCCTAGAAGAAGGTGACCCCTCTGACCCCATAATTTCCACCCGTCGTTGGGTGAATATGACACCAATCGGATTTCCTGGGCGCCATGATGTTTAGAAGAGCAGCTCAAGTAGCTGAGGGGCAAACTGAGCTTCTTCCATGTTACAGTAAGAACTACTAAAGCGGCAGTTTAGAAAAAGTCCCAAATAAACAGATTAGTCTTCTGTCATCTTGAGCTATTGAAGCATTTCTCCTGTAATCAGTGGCTTTTATGGAGCTGCCCGGGAATATTAATAACTGCTGATGTTGCCATTAGACTGTTCTGTCAACAGGAACTGTTTAAATCCTCCACTGACACTTTACACAAATTGACTGGTTGAGGCTGAGTGGCCCCCTGCTGTGATGACCACCTCTTTAAGCTAATGCGAGTAGTTTAAGCCACTCCCTCCCAATAGATGAGATATTTTCTGTAATCTTTTCCCCATGCACAAACTTCTCTCCCTGCTTTGTTCTCGTCCAATGAGTCCCTATGGCTCCATAATGACCCTAACTAATTACGATGAGGCCCCTTGCTCACCCACTCACGCCTGTTGCTGCTTCAATTGCTACTAATGACTTCCTCTGTGCCTCTCCTCCCACTCTCTGCTGCACCGCCTTTCTTAAATGCCCCATAGATGGCACTCCTGGTAAAAGCAATGGTAAGGACTGTGTGTATGAGTGTTTCTCTTTTGTCAGATGTCACAATGTTTACATTTCCTCTTCATCTGTGCTCTCTTTTCCTCTCTTTATCCCTTCTAAGTAGTCTTCAGTTTTGTGGACCTCTGCATGGACTGTCTGCATGGATTTCCTCCTTCTGACTGTAACCCTACCAAACGGGTCACTGCATGAAAAATCAATCAGCAGCTACCACCTGACTCCCTCAGAATCAGCTCACATTTTTCTACAATAACTTCACCACGCTAAATTTTACCTCCATACTTTGAATATTCTCAGCGTTACAGACCATCAGAGTACATAAGTAAAATTGGAGCTTACTTGTGTGGAAAATCTTATATTTGTGAAGTTATGAGGAATCAAAAATGCACTTTGAGGGTCAGTAACTGAGAAAATAGTCATAGTATGAATGCTTTACTCAGTATACCGAAGTTAATGTACAAAAAAAAAATCTGTTGATTTTGAGGCTTCAGGTCTTTTCTGATGTGGTTGATTTTATATGGAGTGACCCAAATGTATCCATCAGCTGTCTAATTTGAACAGCAGTTGAATCCACTGTTACTGTATCATACTCTACAGAAAAGGTTCACATGGTGCACTGCAGGGTGGCATGCACTAAATGGGTCCACAGTTTGATTTCCCTGTCATGTGAAATACTGATAATCTTCAGTGTTGCTACCTCCAGTGCCACTCATAGGTTTGGGGTCTCTTTGAAGTGTCCTTGTGTTGTTTAACGCTAATGAAAAAAGACACAAACATTCACAGTAATGGGAATAAGACACAAGGCACACATCTGATCACACTTGAAGTCTTCAGGTAACTTTATCAAGATGCATCTGCAGACTGTATACAAGTGTAACTCAGACACAAACTAATTGGTGCTCAATAATATCCAGATAAAGTCCCAGAATTTTCAGATGTCTTGTTTTAGTCAGACACTTCCATTTAAAAAAAAAAAAAAATCAGGCACACCCCTAATAATGCAAACATTAAGCCTTAATACAGTTTAAACAGGCAAGTTTTTTAAAAAGGTGTCATTAAAGGGAACTGCAGTTTAATTCTATTACTAGCGGACCTAGTTTTCGAGTTAAGGACACGCATTATCAACAGGCAGTAGCTTCAGCTAGTCAGTCAGTGTTACACCCATTTAAACTGTGTCACAGCTGTAATGATAAAAACCAAAACGTGGCTGTAAACACCGGCTGCTCTGTAATGTCATGCCAAGTGTGAGACGTAATCAGAGCTGCAGTCAGTCTCTGCAGCCCTCGCTCTGCAGGTAGGAGAGCCAGTGAAGTTCTGTCACTGAGCCTGCAGCCGCAGGTGGAAGTGCACTAATGCTCACTGTACCAGCGGCGGTCTAGTATAATGTCTGAAACTGTGTAATAAAGAAGCTCAGCCTTCTTACATGGATCAAGAAATGCAAACTGTGAAAGGAAAGAACAGTCAGAAAAATCCACTCTGTGATTTTCCACAGAAAACCTGAGTGGTGTCATTAGTGTAGATGAGTTTGAATGGCCGATCAGATAAGGTTTTTTATGATCTGCTGTAAATCTCAATGAATATATGAAGAGAGAACGCACACAGTCTAATCGCTTCCTATACGCCTCAAGGGGATTTATTTTTAGCATGCTGTATAATCCCTGTTATCATTGTCGCCGGTTTTCAGGTGCTATTCTTGACGTGTTGCATAAGAGCACACTTTAGATGTTCTTGCTGAGTTGGCTTTTGCCCATAACTTATCGTACAATCGTTCAGTGAACCTGCAGACTGGGTGGTTGCAGCTGTCTTCACTTTTATTGCACCTTGCACTTTATAACAGGGCTGTAGAAGTGAGAGGGTGAAAACCTTTATCGCAGAAATACATTTGTATCAAAAGCAAAAAGATCTCCAGAAGATAAAAAGTTAGGATAGAAAGATATTTTAGCTTTTCTTCTACAAATGCTCTGCAGGATGAATTTTCAGTTACCCTTTTAGCTTTCAGCAATGCATATAATTTTTGTTGCATATCAGTTTGAATGTTTGTTTTGTCCCCAATTCCCAAGACCGTAGAGAGCTTTTGGGAAAATCCAGAGGTCACAGCTAGGGTTACTTATCATTGCTGAGGACTTAGACCTGACAAGGTTATGATAATTAAAGTCTAACTGATTGTAACCTTTTAGCCTCCAGTTTATCAGTTCTTCTTGGTTGGAATTATGAAGGTGTATGATGTTGTCTAAACTCATAGTGCAGAATGCATTTTAATTATTGCGTAGAATATGTGATGTAACAATGTGTACATGTTTAAAATATCAGAGTATTCTTTACAGTTTTATAATCTTCTTCAGCCACAGAGCAGCTCTGAAAGATGGTCAGTGTTTGTTTATCTTTAAGTCTCGGTCAAAAAGTCTGAAGATATTTCTTGTGGTTTGCGTTAGGGTAAAAAGGAAATGGTTAGCTTTGCTTGCATAAGTTAATCTGAGACTTTATGTCAGGTAGGGACGTTCAGCCTTGAGCCTAGCTTAGTGTTTTGGCTGAGGGGTGGATCTGACTGAGACACTTCATGCTGAGACAAGAGGAACATGTCAATCACAAGGTTAAAACATCTCATACTTTAAGGTCCTTTTTTGACTCTAATGGGACGATAATTTCCAAAATGAACATCAGGTTTGATTAATCAAGACTTGAAATCAAAGACTGAGACCATAAACAACCATAGAGGAGAAAGCAAATAACCTTTGACGATCACCACAATACACTCCAGTGACATGCAGCCATGCACTAAACTGCTGAACACGTCATTTTCAAATCCAAGACACCCTTTATCAGAGCAAAACTCAAAGCAACAAAGATACCCTACAATATTATAGAAATAAACCCAATAATCCATTGGTTCCTTATGAGAACCACAGGGCAACACTAAGACAGCAGGTAGACATTCAGCAGAATGAGGCTCATGGACGATGACCATCTACTGATTGGGTGGGCGAGGGAACTTAGAGATCTTTCTTACTTCCCTTCTTTATATGTGAACACAGAGTTTAAGTTTACCTTAAAAAAAATCACTTTTTAAGTTCATTTTTAATGAAACATTGGAATTATCTCATTGTGTGGTCTTTAAAAAGTCCTTTTCTGAATATCACGAGTTACAGATTCAGGAATGCCTTTCCTGTTTGGCGGGTCACAAGAAACACTGAGAACTATTTGTGAACACTAACAAAGCCAGGTTTGTCTGTTTCCCCTTCATGTTTTCAGAGCAGCTCTGTCCCCTCATCCAGGTCTGCTTCATTCTGTTTCCTCAGACTTCTTCTCCAGCATCTCTGTCCAGGGCTGGGTTGAACCGCAGTCAGTCACTCCCATCTATTAAACCTCCTTTCCCCTCTTGCTCTTTCTCCCTTTTCTTTTCATCCAGGTCGCGTTCGCACAAGGAGACAGAGCTCAGGCAGCGTTGGCGGAGCCAGCTCTTCTTCAGTGGTGGACAGCAGGGGGCGAAGTCGGGCCAAAGTGGTCTCACAGTCCCAGCGTATGTATAGACACCTCATGCACGTGCTTAAACAGTGATGTTAGAGTGAAATGTGAACGTGAAGCTGTTTAACCGGCTTTTGCACATCCGGCTTTACAAAGCTGCAAAGCCTGCGCTGAACGTTCATTGTTGTGTGCTGCTTTAACATCTCCCCGACATGTCCTGCTGTTTCTTCTGTGCAGTCTTGTGTTTTTGTGCATGTGTGCCTCCATACATGCACGCTTTGTTGCTTTTGTGTGTTGTGTTATCTTTGTACGTTGCTTAGATCTGTGAGCTCGCAGCTAACATGTCCACAGCCACCCAGAGTGCATGCTGGGAACAAATCAATGAACATAACCCCTTCTGTCTCATTCTGACCGATCTCGATCTCCACCCTGTCCTGCCTATCGCTTCCATCACCCAGGATCAAGATCAGCCAATCCCATCAGTGGTAAGGCCTCAGCTTCATCCAATCACAAGACAGATGCCTCACCTTTCATACCTGACATATAGCACTGCGTTAAATCTTCACTGTATCCTCACTGTTTGGTCAGTAATATCAGTCAACCACCGTCTTTGCCCATCATAGTCTAAAACTGCACCAATTTAATTTTAGCGACTTGATGGATGGTTGGTTGAATAGATAGACTTTATTGATCCCACAAGGAAAATGATTGCTTTACAGCATTAGCCAGATAATGAATAAAATAGTACAGTCTACAATGAATAAACAACATTGTTAATTGCATATTAAAGGCCTTATACTTTAAGAGAGAGTGCAAATAGTATATATACAGCAGTGATTTTAAAAAAGACAAAAATTTAAATTGAAGCTAGTTGAAGAAAAGTAAAAGTAAGACTCATCTGGTGCAAGAGAGTAGTGCAAATTGCATTAATAAGTGATACATTATAAATCTAAGAAACAGCTGCAACACAGTAAATTTGATAGGTAAAATTGGTAAATTTTGGTAAACAAGCATTAAACATTTACCCACAATGCACTTTACTACTTAATACTTGTTTCATCTCCTCTATGTCGCAGACATTAAACTGCTGTCGTTTATTCAAACTATGATATTTCAAATGGTGACATCACCAACTGCAGCAGCGATTCAACGCAGTTCTATAAATTAAGTCCACCCTAAAGCTTTGCACGTAGTCTCGTTGTGTCACCGTACAGCATCTGCATGTTTCTCACACTTTCCAGCTATTGGGTATTTTGTGAGGTTTTGTTGGGTTTTTTTCCCCACTGTGGAAGGCATTGTGTGTTCCCATTTACTTTGAAGTGTCCTCGTTCCTTCACCCCACATGTCCAAGCTGTAAATTCTGTTTTTCATTGTTTAACCTTCAAGTGACCAAGTTACGCGTTTCTGTGTGCCACATATGTTTCCTTCCTACCTACTTTTCCAAGAATTTTCCTAGTTTTTAATAGGAATTGGTTCATGGTTTCTGTGAGGAAAGCTGTGTGAATTTTTTTTAAAATCATTAATTTGTTTGTAATTATTCTATAGTTAGGCTTTTCATTTTCAGATATTTTTAGTGTTTCTCTAGAATCTTTCACTTCTAAAAACCAAAAAAAAACCAGACGTGTGGAAGAAACAAGCAAACAGCCTGACATTTCTGTAACTGTGCACATTTACTCAGCATTATCTACAGCAGTGTTTCCCAACCTTTTGGAGCCACAGCACATATTTCACATTAGAAAAATCACATCGCACCACCAAACAAAAATGTCACAAAAAGCATATTGAACAGTTTTCTCCGAGCACCAGCTATAGCGGAAGTGGCTGGTCCCCAGTATACCTTTCTTCTGACCACTACTCATGCTAGGACTGGGTCGGAATTTTCTGTAGGTTGCAGGTCAGACTGACTACTTTTTCTTTTCAAATATTTATCTATTGCTATTACGCTCTGCGTTGTCTCACTCGCAGCATGATTTCTTCTGCGTATTCTTCTGTTTTACTGGCATTTGGCAACTCATTTAATTGGAGCAAGAAGTTGTACTGCCCCCTAGTGGAAGAGAATGTAATTGTTCTGTCCGTTACTCACGCTGGTCGCTTAGAGAACCAATCAGGTGAAACCAGATAATCATCCACGGACACCTGATCATTTCTCACAGCACACCTATGTGCCGCAGCACAGTGTTTGGGAAACACTGCTCTACAGCAGCAGATTTCTTTATCATGTAGAACATTTAAGATGTGAGTTGAACTTGCACTTTTTATTTTATATATATTAAGATATCTCAGAGATTAAATGTGTAGTTAAGCGTTTCTAAACTGACAGACAGGAGAGTTTCACTGGTCTGGCCCACAGAGTCTCAAAGTTGATGCCACCATGTAAAACTGGTGGGCCACATCCCTGTGGAGTTTAACGTCCCTGTTTTAGATGGTCTGCCATATAACAAACAAAACAGTGAATGGGTGGGACAGACAGACAGATCCATTACAAAAATAAAATAAAAGCAAAGACAGAAAGTCTAAAATCTGATGGTCCCACTTGGCCGTTTTAGTGGCTAACACAGCTCGGTCGCTTGATGGTTTACGACTGTAATTTACCTGTCTTTGAAGCTCTGTGTTGTCACTGTGATTCACCTTTAAAGATAAGTGATGGGTTTGTGCCTAAAATAGAAGAATACATCATAATCTGTCAGATTTATGGGCTGCAGTGTCCTCACAGGACTTCATCATCCCTCACTCATCCAAGCCACTATCTCAGCCACTTTTTTCCTGTTTGTCCTTTTTTATTTTTATTTTTTTTGTCCTAACAGCCGGCAGTCGCTCCAGCTCTCCGGGTAAGCTACTCAGCCACAGCAGCTACGGACGGATCCCTCGAGCCACGGCATCAGCCTCCACCACTCCAGCGGACAAGCGCAGCAGGATCCCTCGCAGCCAGGGCTGCAGCCGGGAAACTAGCCCCAGCCGATTAGGCCTCGGTAAGGACCTGACTCCGGAGTGGCACACTCACTGCATTTACTATCTGTATGCGACAATAACATAGAAGTAAACTTAAAGCACCTTCAGAAACATGAAAATGAGACCACAGTTATGATGAAAGTAGAATAAATAAATAAGAGAATCTACACATTAAAGAAAATGCAGTATGAAAAAGTGACAGTGGACATAAACAACAGGGAGTCTGTGCACTGAGACATACTGACGCACGTCTTTGCAAACTGAGGGAATCCACGTTTCAGTAATTAATAACAGTTCATTACTGTTATACTATTCATTTATTTAGCATTTTTAAAATGCCAAGGCAAAGTTCTGTATATTCAATAAAAGAGCTCACCATCAGTAATAACGATACAATAAGGATAAACAGTTATTTAAAACGAGGCATTAAACTTCCATCAAAACATAGAACAATCAGAATAATATGACCTGTAAGTAAAAATAAATTTAAATAAAAAAATTTAAGTGAGGAAGAAAGTGGTAAAGGAGAAATAAAAACATGAAAAATATATGTTTAAAAAAAAGTCTTAAGGAGAGATTTAAGGATAGATGTTGAGTCACAGGCACGTTGAAACCGGAACTAATGCCTGAAAAACGTGTTAATGATGCATGGCTTGTTTATCAAACCCTGAATATAAAGATTAACTGAATTCTTACAAGTGATGATTTTTGAAATGGCTCCTGAAGCCAGCAGCAGTCTGTATTTATTCCATTAAACACACTTTAGTCCTGACTTGTTTCTGCAGTTTTCTGATATTTGATGCATAAATAGGAATTGTAATTGCGCAGGGAATGAATTGCTTATTTAGTGTCAATATTAATATGACATAACTGCGCAGAAGAAAAACAAGAAGCTGGCCCAGATGTCACGCAGTGTTCCTTTGACTGGCTGCACGGCATTGACCCCTCAGGTGTGCTGATCACCATGTGGCACAGGAACACATGTACAGATAGCTGAAACGGGATTTTCCTATCTTTCTGATAAAAACATAAAGTCCTGTTTGTTTTGTGCGCTGTCCTTTGAAACATCTACATTTCCATGAGCGAGTTTATTGTCAGAGTGCAGATCATAAATCAGTGATACAGTAAATTGCGATATGATTCCCGTCCTTAAATAATCACTCCTCACAGGTGTATTCTGACATACGATTTCTCACAACAGGGCCAAGAAATAATTGAAGTTAGAGCTATTTTTTTGTTTTTTATTGAAATTGTTTGGTTTGATCTTATATTTGTTAAACTTTTGAGAAAAATTACAAAAGATGCTGCAGCCTGTGTGCAGATTACTTGGTGGTGTTAACAAAAGACCTCCACTATAAAAGAAAGATGGAAACCAAAACTGAGCGCACCACTACAAAACAAACCCAAACAAATCTGTTTATCTCAGTTATGTTGGCAGCCACATGCACTTCTGGATCATTTCCAGCATGGCTGCTTTTTGTTTTTTTGTTTTGTTTTTTTAGATATCTCTGTACAAGTTCTGTTATGTCCTCCTACGCTTGTGCCTCTGATGTGCTGGATCTCTTCCAGTGTCCCTAGAAGGTGATCCTTCCACTTGATTTTAATTTACATACAATACATGGATGAAGCCACAGAAAGCCAAGTCTGGCAAGTAGTGCAGGTGGTGAGTGAAGGTTACGTCGCTGTGGGCAAAAAAACGTGTTTTTAGTCCAGGTCTGATGGTTTCCTCTGAATATTCCTTCTCAGACAATACAGTTAAAGTTCACAGTCTGACCTTGGGAGACAAATTCAACCCAAAGAATATTTGGGGATGCAAGCATGCTCCTGGTCTCACATCTCACCTGATGTTCTGTCTTTTGGTTTGGAGACTGTGGATGAAAATCCAGAATAAAAATTTAAAATCTGATCAGTCCTACCCGCAGACACAGCTCTCATCACCAGAAACATCTTCTCTGTGAAGTTTAGGTCAGTTTAAAACGGCAGTTCTTGACTGAGCAGTGTAAGTGTTCAGAACAGAAATCTAAAGATAGCAGAGCTGCTGGAAGTATTGTGGACGTTCCCAAGAAGATGATCTTGTTTTATTTTCATTGATTTCATGGTTCAGCACCTTAAGAATTCCTGTGCACCACACCTCTCCTCTCTGGCTGCCCTGCTGTAGGGCCAGGCGCAGTCATGACTTTTCAGACTTACAGGTCCAAACTCTTATTGGTCTGTTTTTTCATGAAGCTCTTTAACCCTCGATCAGTTGCAGGTTACCTGATGAAAGACTATAAGTCAAAAACTGTTTGTTTTTTCTGATAAATTTGGTTTCTTGTCAAGTGTTTCTTTGTGTTTGTGTTTATAGATTTGATTTGAGATGGGAAAGAGGTCTTTTATTTTCTTCACTTGCTCATTTAAAATGCTGAATTTTCCTTTTTTGTATTTTTTCTTCTTTACAAACTCGGGAATCCTGCTTTTTTTTTTTTTTTTATCAGTTTCTCACAAGTTAACAGTTTGAAGCCTGGGCTCGTGTTTGGATCTAACCTTTCCTGGCCATGTGCTGTATGACTGACTCTCACTCACCACTACTCCTGTTTGTCATTTTCTTTACTCTCACCATTTTCCTTCTGTATCTGCTTTTTTTTAAAAAAAATTAATCTCTCGTAGTATCTCTATATTAGGTTAAGAGTTTGACTCTATTGATTGGTTTACGAATCAGTTGATTTTCTGTGCTGTCCTTTACACTGTTCTGCCAAAACTCATAAACATGGGCTGCCCAGAAATCTCCTGTCCCCAGTGACCATACACATCGTTTTAATCTCTTCGTGGAAAACCAGAGTTACTCACTTATTGTTCAACCACTTACAACAGTTCATGTTGTTGGCTATCACATGCTCCAGGACCCTCATCCGAGGCTTCATGCTTCCAGTATTCTTCTCTCTCTATGTCTTCCTCTGTCCGAGCCTCATTCCCACCTTTTCTCCTATGGATGCACACTGACATTCCCACCTAACTTGTTGTCCTAACAGCCAGCCTGTGTGGTAAACCTCTTCTTCCTGCTGCTCTCCCCTACCGCACGCTAGCCCGGAGCCGCATTCCCCGTCCCAGCATGAGTCAAGGTTGCAGTCGCGACACCAGTCGTGAGAGCAGCCGTGACACCAGCCCCGCTCGGGGCTTCACTCCTCTGGGTGAGTAACTTCAAGCTCACGGCTGTCTGGACTCTCTCCTAGTGAGCTTACCAACTGAACAAAATGCACCTGATGCTTAAACGAGCCTCCTGCTCCAGTCTTCTGTCTGGTCTCTGTGTTCTCTGTAGCATCTGAAATCTCTGCATGCCTTCCTATGTGCATGAACTGTGTCTGCTCTGTTTTTCTCTTCTTAATTTGATTGTTTTCCTATATAAGAGATTTACCTCAGTGTTTCTGTGCTGGGCTTTTTTTAAGAGGGATTCCTGTAATTGAAATATTTGTAAGTGAAATCATGTGCAGATGAAGGACTTTTTAATCTATCTGCAGAATTTTTAAATCTAAGGATAAACAAAGTAATAAAAATTACTTCTGGGAGAAGCAGTAACCAATCGTTGTCTAGACCCTCCTCCAGTTCTTCCTGGATAAGGACAGCAAGATTTTCCTAATCCAAACTAAAGACATATCTCTCTAGCACATCCTGGGTCTTCTTTCCAGGAGCCACAGATCTACTCTGAGCTCCTCCAGAATGACTGGCCTCGTCATCCTATTCTTAAGGCCACCAGTACACCCACTACATTGGTCACATTGCACGCAACCAGTGACGTATTCACACAGCCAATTTTATGCTCGCTGTTACAGCACAGGTAGCTGCTGCATTATTCAAACTTAATCTCTGAACTTCTGTACTGATACATCATTAAAACAGTCATGAACACCAACATGTTCGTAGACTCGTGTCTTCAACCCAGCTGCAGTGGCACAACGCGTAGAATTACAACAATCAAGAGGCGTGACGTCTCTTGATTGTTGTAAAGAGGCATTCACCAGATGGTGGTAAAATGGTGCCCAGAGGCCTCAGCTACCATATGAAGCTCATTCTCAACACTTTTATGCATGATCGTTTTCGCTGAGTTATTACCCCTAATTCACGGTCACAGATTAGGGTATGAACATAGCTTGACCAGCTTCACCTTCATGCTCAGCTGTCTCTTCAACACAACAGCTGGACACAGCATCCACATCCTCGCAGATGTTTCATCAATCCAGCTGTCAATCTGTCTTCCCTCACATGTGAAAAAGACCTGGAGATGTTTGAACACTTGCATAAGTGGGCAAACCATCCTTACCTCAGATTCAAAGTGTTTTCTTGATAAACACAAGAGAGATGCATGGATTGGCTCTCCCGTGGGTCCACCACCTGCAGGAGGAGGGGTCCATTGTTTTGTGGGTCAGGTAGTGGTCAAATGTGGAGGCCTCTATGGACTTGATATCCAACCTCACTAGTTCCAGTAAACTGGATTTGGATTTATTCAAACATCATAGACATGTTTGCCAATTAAATGGTTGAGAAATGCCTTTGCCTTTACTGTATGCAGACTGGTCCCGCTTACTGTCATCACACCATTCTCTGCCAGGAAAATCTCTCAGAATTTCTTTGGACCCAAACCCAAAAACTCTAAACTGTGAGAGTAACAGCATCTTTTTCTGTTCTCTGTTAAGTCATCTTTTGTTTTATGTTGCTCTGCCAGCAGACACAGTTCAGTTATTCATTTTGGTGCCTTTTCACAGCTAATATTTTGACTTATCACGGTAGAAAAAAATAAGTGAATGAATATTGGTTGATTCCATTTTTTTCAATTATTAGAAACATCAGTGTTTTTCTTACTTTGAAAAATCAAAATGTGTGCTGGGAAAAAGGCTACATGTTTTCACCGACGTTTAATGTTAAAAATTCTTTGTTATTATGACGGGCAATACCTCCTGTTATCCTGTACAAGTGACCTGTTTTTACTCTGCTGAACTGATCTGAAGGATATAACAGTGTTTGCACAGGTTAAGAGCAAGAAATGGAGCTAAAGCAGGTTTTCTTCAGTTTTATGTCAAATCAAAACACTTAGAAGTATAATATGCAATGGTTGGATAATGCAAAAAGGCAGATTTATGTTTCAATTTGGCTAGAAAGGGTAGCATTATGATGCCAGAGTGGCTTAAACCTGCAAGTCTGATTGTACATTGTTGTCTATGAGAAAATAACCACTTCCCTGACGAGTTTATGGTCTCAGTCACTAGTTTCAGGTATTACTGAATTAAATGTGACGTTTATTTTGGACATTTTTATCACATTAAACTCAGAAAGGACAAAATCACTAATGTAAGAACAAAAGTAGCCTTCTTTACTAGCCAAATATTTTTGACACTGCTCCCAATCCAATAAGGTCTGCCAAGATGCAGGCTCCAGGGTGAAAAGTCAGACAGTCAATCAAACAAGAAAGCAGTTCATCTAATGTCCACTAGAGACTCCCGCAGCACATGTGTCCACATAGACTCCCAACATTAAAATGTCCAACTTTACAGCAGAAATCAACATGTTTACAGATAAACAAGGAACTGATTTGGTCTCCATGTAATAATTGAAACATTGTTTTGTTTTGTTTTCTTTTTTTAAAGTTGGACATTTTAATATGATAGATATCTTCAAGTGGACTTGAGAGGAACTGCAGTTTTCAGGACTGCCTGGGAGCCCATTGAGCCCAGGAGGAGGTGTTGAAGCCAGTGTTGCATGAAGCTCAGCCCAGCAGAGTAAAAATGGCTTCTGTTTGTGTGTTTGCACCACTAACCCTTTGGTCCGGATGTTGCCCACCTTTCGTTTCCCTCGCAGCCTCCCGACGTCACTCCCGTTCAACCAGCGCTCTCTCCACAGCCGACCCCCACGGCCAGTCAGGTGACCTGCATGATCAGATTCCCCAACTAGCCAAGCCACTCTCAGTTTCCTCCCATTTTTTAAAATATCACACACAAATCATGCCGGCCAGCATGCGTCTGTGGATGTGTACAGTGACGTGACTGCAGGCAACATTTATAGTTGGTTTTATGCTCCCTGCTCAGTATTTTATGCAGTATTTTTACAATTGAGCATGTAAAGGGAAAATTTTATTTTATTTATTTTATTTTATGTTCTTGATACATTGTTCACTCTTTTGTATTCCCGGTGCCTTATTTTTTTTAATATTTTTTCTGGTTAGCTGTGATTTATTTATTTTTTGTTTAATTCAGTGGCCTCTAGTGTGTTTGTAGCTGCAGTTAAATTTTTTTGTGCTAATGTGGAATTTGTTTCGTGGCATTAAATATCTTTCTTTCACATATATTTTTTGGTAGTTTTTCCATGTTTTTTTTTTTTTTTTTTTTAACATACACGTTTGTTTTTCCTATTTGTTGAATTGCTAGTTTCTTAAATCCTTCTTCTTCCAAGGGATAAGTATACAGCTGCTGTGATGCATGTCTGTGCTTATTGGCAGAGGGCCTGGTCACCTGCTGTTTGGGTTTTTCTTCTATAAGATGTTGCTTTTCATTTTGCTTTTGGTGGTTGGAGCCTTAAATATATTTTCAGCTTTTAATTCACAGCATTTTTCTTTTTGCTTGAAGAGACCAGTAAGTAAGAGAAGTAGGTAAGTAACTGTGAGCATTTGTACTTCTATTCACTTTCACTTTACTGTCTTCTGTCCCCGTTTCTGTTTGCAGACCGGTATGGTTTGGTGCATCAAGCGAGAATTTCTGCGTCTGTTAATGCCATGAGGGTCCTAAACACCGGCACAGAGGTGGAGGCAGCAGTCGCTGATGCTCTGGTAAGTTGATGGTTTTTGAGACAAAAGACGCATAATTGAAAATTTGTGATTAACATTAAAAAATATTTTTATATTAAATTAACACGACTGAATGTTGCATAGCAAACAAAAGGACTTGTTTCTACTGGCAACACTTTTAAGAAGTTTATCAGTGTGGAGATATATTGTATAAATGTTTATGTCTGTCCCATTGTTGTTGTGACCTTGTAACCTACAAAACTAGAGGAATTAATTTTTCCCCAGTATTAGAAAATGGATGTGGAAACTATTAGATTTAAATTCTGTCTGATAAGATAAAATGTGAAAATCAGCAAGTGAGGTCTGGGCAGTTGGTCATCTACCTGCATTAATGGTTGCATGTCCTTATTCAAATTCACACTACATATTTTCATGTATTAAGTCTTAAATTAGTGCACAATTTTTTCCAATCAAAGATATAGATTGGAAAATTGTTTATTGGTGCTTTAGCATTCCCATTTTGTGGGCACTTATCAAACCTCTGACCGCGTGTAATGTTTAATTTTTCTACTGAGAGGATGAAGGTTTGACATGCATAAACACCAGTCAGCGGCAGGAGTCGTCTCAATATTGCCAGATGTAAAAAGAATAAATAAATAAATCTACTAGCTAGCTAGCATAAACTGCTAGTCTCTCTATGTTCTCCCCTTTTTTTCCTTATGCCCAATCAGTCAGGCAGTTGGCCGCTCCCCTTATCCTGTTTGTATTGGAGGTTTCTTCCTGTTAAAAGGGAGTTCGTCTTCCCCACCATCAGCAAGTGCTGCTTACAGGTGATTGTCTGTTTTGGGGGATTTTTGTTTTCTCCAACATTGTACGCTCTTTACCTTACAGTATAACAGACCTTGAGATGATTGCTGCTGTGAATTGGCAATAAATAAATAAAATAAAATAAAATTTAATTGGCTATAAATTGGATTTACCAAGAGGGCTCTCATGAGATTGTCCACAATGAATAAGAGTGAATTTGGAAGGAGGGCCGTATTTTAGTTTTTAAAAAGTACAGTATTGTATGGACTCTATTTTTGATGCAGCTGGCAGTGCTGCATGTTGATTGGTTAGTTAGCACACATGTTCAAATAAGCACCTGTTTGCACACATCCCATCCTTCTAATGTTTTGAGCTCTTCCATTGAAATCATGATACATTTGGCTAGGACAAACAAAATTTTAACCCTGAGAACATTTTTGAGCTGTTATATCCCAAGTGAGACCTATTAAACTGGTGGTTCTGAGAGTTCTACTAGAATAAATCCCTGGTTCTTTGTTAAACATTAAATTAAACCCTTCTCTCACCCCAACCGGTCGCGGCAAATGGCCGTCCCTCCTTGAGCCTGGTTCTACCGGAGGTTTCTTCCTGTTAAAAGGGAGTTTTTTCTTTCCACTGTCGCCAAGGTGCTTGCTCATATGGGGTCATATGATTGTTGGGTTTTTCTCTGTATGTATTATTGTAGGGTCTACCTTACAATATAAAGCTCATTGAAGCGACTCTTGTTGTGATTTGGTGCTGTATAAATAAAAATTGAATTGAATTAAATGTTATTATCCATGTACTCGTTGTACTCTCCATGAAGCCTTACGTGTCACTTATGCAATCTTAATAACGGATGCTCAGGCCACTGTGAAGACTTCCTTTACTGCTAAAATAGTAGATGTCACCAAACTTACTTCTCACCTTCATTCTCACCTTTTTTCAGGAATACAGAGCTCCATGAGAAAGTTTTACGTTTACTAAGATCAGATATATTTCTAACACGTCTTGTCACGTGTGTGTTGCACGCAGAAAAATGGACTGCACTCTTTCTTTGATCCTCCTTTAAACGTTCCCTTTCTCCTCTTTTCCTCTTGGTTGTTTGTTACCATTTCAGCTTTTAGGAGACTCCAGGAATAAGGTAGTTGGTCATTTTGCATTTCTGTCCATGTATCCATGCCATCATGCACTAACCAAGTTAAGAAAACCGTAATGCAGCTTGCCTCATCATAATCGCTCCTCCACCCCAAAGCCTTCTTATTTCTTTATTTTTCTTTATTTTTTTGTTTCACTTTGAATGTTTGTCCATCGCATCTCTGATGTGAGCATCTGTGGTACCAGAGCAGAGACACTTCTTTGTGGTATAAATGTGTTGAACCTCATTGCTTTGGCACATTGCTCATTTTTTGAGATAAGATCTGTTTGACGTGTCCCCACTGCAAGGCCTTTGCTTACTCGTGGCACTGCTTGACTGGCTTTTTATAGAAAGAATGAAAGAAAATGCTTTAAAATGTATTAGAAGAATTTCATACCGTCTGCGTATAAATTTGGACTTTTAATTTTCTTAAACTGTTGAGAAAACCGCATGGCTACCAGATGCAACAGGCAAGCTTTTATCAAAGATTGTTACCTCACAGCTGGTCAGTATTTCAGTATCAAATCGTCAATGTCCGTCTTTCCTTCTCAGAGGAAGACATTGAGGCGGAGGTACGAATCCCCGGGGATGTACTCTGACGACGATGCCAACAGTGACGCATCTAGTGCATGCTCAGAGCGCTCGTATGGGTCACGAAACGGAGGAATCCCACATTACTTGCGCCAGACGGAGGATGTGGCTGAGGTCCTGAACCACTGTGCCAGTTCCAACTGGTCTGAGAGGAAGGAGGGCCTGCTGGGCCTGCAGAACCTCCTGAAGAGCCAAAGAATACTGAGGTGGGAGCGAGCTGTCTGTGGGGTATAAAAATACATATGCAAGAAATATGTTCTTTAGTATTTGGGGACTAGTTATTGTTTTTACTATCTTTCTTCAGAGTGGTTCAAAGGTGCACACAGAGTACTGCTTTCTGTGAAAAAATATCGTAGCGGGTACAGCTCTAGTGGGTACAGGGTGCACTAAAAACACGAATACACACTTTGTTCACCACCCACCCAAGTTGCCACATTTGGGTCCCTGCGACTTTATCCGCTTCCCAAAATTATTTAAACTTAAACTGAAAGATCACAAAGAAGACTGGATCTATAAATGAAAGTCCGGCGATGCACTCGCAGATGACCTTGAACGGGAGATCGGCCAAATTTAAATCAGATAACGTCTTTGATTTTTCGAGGCAGCTTCTCTGGACTTTGGTCACATGTCGTACATTGATCTTGTAACCCAGTTAAAGTTACACAATGTTTCCCACTCACAGACTTTACTTGGTAGGCTGTCCAAGTTTATTAACAGTTACCCAATTGTTTTTACACCTTATTTTTTATTAATTTAAAATTTTTTCTATTGTGAATCATTTCCTTGCTCT
>JAQSNX010006668.1:0-23738 GCA_029532605.1 Oreochromis grahami
CAGTTGTTGTATCTTGTTTACTGTATCACTGACAGATAATTTCAAAGTCAATGAGCGCTACATTATAGTGAAATATTGTGTAATGTGAAATACTGTAAGCAAATGAATAAACAACCTAATTCTTGCTAGACCTTTGACTCTGTTTTGTTTGAATCCAACTGTTTTTTGCAGATGTGCATAAAGCATGTTACTTTTAGTATTATTATCAATATAATCATTATTGCACTAAATACATTTTAAATAAAGGATACTTTGATATACATTCTACTGTAAGGTTGGAAATGTATTTTCTTCACCCTAAAATATGTTTTGGAATGTATTTTGGTTTAAAAGAAATATATTTTCAATTTTAAAAATATATTTTTGTGGAGCATCACAAATACAAAATATATTTACAATATATTTGAAATATATTTTGGCCAGGAAAAATGTATTTTTTTACCGTATGGGTATGTACATACAAGGCAGCTCACTTTACCATAAATAGAAGTCCTTCACAAGCTCCAGATGCATGAAGAGCTGTATTGATTTTGATCAACAGCTTCTTGATGTGAGGAAAGCCATGCAATAGATCCACACCTCCAGTGAATGGACATGAAAGGTACCTCTCCAGCTCCTCTGCTTCTGGCTTTCCTGACCCCATGGATCCATCATCTTCGTTGGTTAGGCTGCTGTTTGTGCTGGCCTCATCCAGCTCTGTGATGTCTGATGAAGTGGAGACCTGTGGAAAGATGTAAGGTTTTCAAAAGAATTAGGTCTGGTCATTATAGTGCTGTATACACTGCCAAGCTGCAGATGTTTGTTTGGAGCTAGCCTCCAAAAGCTGCCCATACACTGTGTGATTTTTGGCCCATTTTGAGCCGATCTTTCAGTCGCGCAACCTTTTTCGGGATCAGCCCGAGTTTTGCCTTAATCGTGTGTGCACTGTGTAGTATACATGGGGTAACGAAAAGCAGTTAACACCTCACGATCATCTCCCAATCATCAATCGTATGGTCGCAAGATAATCAAACCTGTTTGAAATCCTGTCGCCCCTCAACGCAGCCTCTCACACTGCACACGCACAAACACAGAAATGAAAGTGAAAAGGTGGAGCAGCATGCCAGTGCAGCGTGTGATCTGGACACAAGAGATGGAGGCACAACTTGTAGGATGAGGCAAGCTCATCCGAGTACGTAAGCGTAGAGCTGCCACCCAGGCAAAAGAAAAATAGAGCTTTATCACGTTATAACGTGAAAAGTTTATTGTTCACGAACTTTTCCCGTTCGTACAATATAATATTTATATTGCCCAGCTTAATGCAGACTGTTTAAACTAAAAAAGCTGCTGCTTCACATAATAAACTCTGTCACCCGCAGTATTGCCTTCTGTTTTAACAGTTAAAGCAGTAGAGACGAGCTGTGTTTACATGTGCATGGAAATCTAGCATCATTAACCAGGCTAGCTGTTAGCTTATAGCTCACGCTAGCTAACCAGCGAGCGGTTAAAAGGACAGTCGAAGCTGCACAAAACACCCACAAATTTATCTCACTACAACGTAGCACCGAAAATATGACTCGCAGCTCAAGCTCGACACAGCTGCTGTAACATAAGACTGACATCCAGCTAACCACAGCTAAAAAGATATTTACAGAAAACTTACCATTTCCTCAGGTTACACGAGTTGAGTTGTTTCACGCTGAAAAGTTGGTTTGTTTTGGCTCTCACTGAAGACACCAACACTGAAGACATAGCTGTTCTTTTGTGCTGCTTTTAAGAGAAACATTCTTAGTATATGAGGCCAAGGGTGTTCATCCTCTTCAGCTCTAGCGTAGACAACTGGCTCTGCCATGTTTTCATGTTTTTCTTCTTTCCGTGTGTCCGCTACTTTGAAACGCTTGGGCGGCTCTGCCCGCCACAGTTTCAAACTGGTCATGTGACTGCATGGCCACATCTGATTGGTAAAAAAGTTACCGGAAACTCCACTGGCGGTATATTATCTAATGTGTTAAACTAATTATTTTTTTTTAAAATAACGAGTCGAATTTTGCAAATGTAGCAGAGTAAAAGTACCGTTTCTTCTTCACAAATGTACTCAAGTAAAAGTAAAAAGTATCGTGCCAAGAAAGTACTTTAAAAGTACATATTTTTCAAAAACTTACTCAAGTAAATGTAAAGGAGTAAATGTAACTCGTTACTACCCACCTCTGGCCACCATGCTCTCACACACACCATTCACCCCTGCTTTCAAATTTCCAAGAGGACTGCAATCAGAGCTTTTTGATGGTCCCTTCCACACATTGACTTTGTTGGTCTTAGTTCCCATTGTAATTGAGTGAAATTGAAATTGTAATTGCATTTGAATACTAGTCCAATTTGGAGTAATAAAGTGTTGTTCACATAATTTACAAATTTCCAGTGGTAGACATGTATGCTAGATTGTCAGACCTGGCTCCAGATTGTTTTATTAATATCATACCTCCTTCAAATCTCCTCTGAAGACCACTGGCATTCATATCCCTCATTATTTTAGCAACATCGTCTCTACAGTGACAATAGATTTTACTCTGAGCTCAACAGTAAAACAAGAGAATACTTGATTATATTAACTAGACACTATGGAAACCAACCTGTAACAAGGCCGCACTCCTCTGACATCACTTACCCACTTTACCATTGCCCTGATTCCTTGTTCAGGAGACCACTGTTTCATCTCACTCTAAAAAACAACCAAACAATTAAATGATTATTTTAAAAAATAACTAGAGAAAATAACATTTATTCTTTCTACAATAGCTCATACCACAGACTTCAGGAAAATATATATTTCTTGCAGTGATGTTTTAACGCTTACCCCCACAGCTTTGTGGATTTCAGCAAAAGGTCGTTGGGTGCATCTCCGCGTCAACCCTAGAAGTTTTAGAACTCTTCTCAGATGCCTCTCACTGTTAAAAGACAACACAGACTGGTGACAAGGCTAGTCGCTTGTTGGCACATCAGTTACGACGTCAGGCCTCCTCGCGTGTGATACCCAGTATTAAAAACTCTTATGACATTATCACTACAGATCCCTTGGAAACTAATTCTACCTTTAAAACATTTTCCTCTTCGTTGTATAAGTCCGAATCAAAGCTAAAATGAATGAATTACTTCATAATCTTTCAAACCCTGTTATTGGTATTAATATTGCCGGGCAATTGGACTCCCCATTATCTGTTGAAGAAGTATTAAAAGCTATTACAGCTGTGCAGTCTAATAAAGCTCCAGGCCCGGATGGGTTTCCAATTGAATTTTATAAAACATTTATTGGTAAATTGGCACCATTGGTTTTATCTGTGTTTAATGAATCCTTAGAAACGGGTTCATTACCACCTACTTTCACACAAGCCACCATAGCGCTCCTTCTCAAAAATGACAAGGACCCAACCTCCTGTGGTTCCCACAGGCCATTATGTTCAGCCATTATGTCTGCTAAATGCCGATGCAAAGGTATTGGCTAAAGTAATTGCATCTCGCCTTGAGGATGTGCTTCCTCGCATTATATCTGAAGAGCAGAATGGCTTTATAAAGGGATGGCAATTGTTTTTTAATACCCGTACACTCTTTAATGTTATTTACTCAAAGCATCTATCTGAATTTCCCGAACTTGTGATTTCCTTAGATGGTGAAAAGGCTTTCGATAGGGTGGAGTGGGAGTACTTGTTTGCAGTTTTAAAGAAATTTTGGATTTGGTGATACATTTATTTCTTGCTTCTTTATTTGTACTCCAAAGCCAGTGTTCATACTAATGATGTTTACTCTGATTATTTTGCGCTGGGTCGTGGTTGTCGTCAAGGTTGCTCTCTGTCACCTTTACTCTTTGCCATTGCCATCGAGCCTCTGTCTATCACACTGAGATCTTCCTCTGTATTCAGGGGAATCATCCGTAATGGAATTGCACATAAAGTATCATTGTATGCAGATGACTTGTTATTACATATGACTGACCCTGCACGCTCCATCCCTGCTGTTTTAAGTATTCTGGAGAACTTCAGCTCGTTTTCAGGTTATAAATTAAATTTGGGGAAAAGTGGGTGTTTTCCCGTTAATACATCAACTTCAACAGTCCGATCTACCCTTTCGTCTCAGTCTATCAGGGTTTAAATACTTGTGGATTAACGTGACTCGCTCTCTGTCTGGCCTTAAATCAGCTCATTTGATTCCCCTCATATCAAGGATTACATCTGATATTCAAAGATGGGATAATCTCCCCCTTTCTTTAATCGGTAAGATTAATGTTGTTAAAATGAACATCTTACCAAAATTTTTATTTTTATTTCAGTCGATTCCCTTATTTTTGCCAAAACATTTGTTTTGTTTCACTGGACAAGATTATTGGTTCTTTCATTTGGGGAGGGAAGCCACCTAGGGTTTCTAAAACTTTACTGCAGAGATGCAGATTTAGTGGAGCATTACCTAATTTTCTAGCTTACTACTGGGCCGCTCACATCCTTAAATTTTGCTACTGGCTAAAATCTTCTGGTTCCTCGTGGTGTAAATTGGAGCTATCATCATGCAAGGGCTCTTCTATACCAGCTTTGCTCTATTCCTCTTTACCCATAAAGCCCTCTCTGTATACTGATAATCAGGTGGTTCTTAACACACTCAAGATCTGGTTTCAGTTTAGACGGCACTTTAATTTTGTAATGCCGTCTTCCTCACGTCCTCTAAGTGACAACCATTTGTTTCCCCCTTCACTCTTGGACTCGACATTCTCAGTGTGGTGTGACAAGGGTATAAAACAGTTCAAACATTTATATGTGGATGGTGTTTTCGATAGTTCCCAATTTGTCTTCTCGTTACGATCTCCCTATTACCCATTTGTTTCGCTATTTTCAAATTTGAAATTTTGTTGCCAAGTGTTTCCCAAATTTTCCCTCTTTACCTCCAGAACAGCAGTGGGAAACCATGTTATCATTTATTCCTCATAACAGAGGAACCATTTTGAAAAACTCTACGATACTATCCTGTCTTTGTTTTAGAGTGTGTTTTTGTTTAGTTGTTTTTTTTTTTCTATATATGACTATATTTACTTAGGAAAATGAAGAAAGGTTAATTGTATTTCGGTAACTGCAAGGACTGTGTTGTTTTCCTTTTTTCAATAAAAAATATTTGCTAAAACAAAAAGACAACACAGACTTACATTATATTAAAGGCAAACTGCATGTTTTGTAATTTTAGAGATTTGTCATGGAAACTGTTGAAATGCAGACTTACCTTATTTTATGCCCATATGAATCCAGTACACAGCTGATTTCCCTTTGTTGAACACCGTTATTATCATCGTATCTTAAAAGGTTAAGTGTGACAACAACAGTCTAATTGATCACCCACCTCTTACACTGAACATAAGTAACTAACCAGTAAATTATCAAATCTTTTTGGTGGTAATTACACTAAAAGAAGAATCTATTCAGTGCACACAAAGAAAATATGTGTAGCAAAAACACAACAAAATTCATATCAATGGGCAAATTTTTGATACTCATCAACTTTCTGATCATGTGCACCAAGAAGTATCATAAGATTCATCACAGAAGAGACAAAAAAAGAGCTAGGTTACAAAAAGTCAGTGATATGAGTTGAATTTCAGATAGATTTCAGATAGATAGATAGATCTATCTCGCGTACTTCACTTTGTCAGACTGTTCCCAAACAGGTATTATTATTTTGATGTAAGGAAATTAAGTATTTTTTTCTATACTTTGTACTGAAGCAAGGTTTTTTTTTCCACATACAAGATATATCATGGCAGTTTTGTCTAACACAAAAGTTTAGGAGTAATTGTGCAAGCTTTATATATTTTAGTGATATGTGTTAACATTGGAGTATGTACAATAGAAAAGGATAGTTTATTTCGAACATGTAAATATAACAAAAAAAAGAGAAAAGAAAAACCTAAAAATATTATCAAGCTTTGATGAATATTACGTTTGCACTCAAAAAAAGATTATGACGAAGTTTACCTTTTTTTTGTTCCTATTTCCTTATTTTAAATCCCATTATTTGCAACTCAATATTCAGAATACGTCATTTTATAATCCGACAATATACATGTTTAACTATGTATGACTATATAGTCAATACTCATATGCAATACACACATACAACAATTTAAGCTCACAAACCAAAACAGCAAACTATATTTTTACATTAGCTAAACACTGTGATTAACACCCCACTAAATCTGAGCTTTATAAAATTAATCTCATTTATGTTAGTTTGTTTTTTTGTTTTTCTTTTTTTTAATGTTTATGTTTAGACATGCGTTATATGGAGTTATATCAGTGTGACAAATAGCTCAATGAATACCTTAAGTGTGGGTTACTCACACCTTAATTAATAAACATGAAAAAAGGCTTCAATAGAACACAATGAGACAGGTCAATCACTGAGAGGAACATTTCCCATATTTATGCAATTTATTGTTTTTAACTAAGCACTTTTCTTAACTTTATCTGTATAGGTGTTACACACACTAACTCCTGTGACTATAATGCTGTGATATTTTACATTTGTCCTTAATAAAGACTTGCTGAACATAAGGACTCCTCTCAGGTCATGGTGAGTTGGTCTCAAGTTCAAGTTCTGAATGTTGTGGGGCAAAAATGCGTTTGCTGCTTTATACATTGTTTGTGCAGTTCTGAGGTCAACCAAATCCTTAATTTTAATAATATTAAATTTAATAAAAAGTGGATTTGATGGTTCTCTTGAAGTGGTTTCATTTATGATCCGTATTGCTCTTTTTTGCAGAATGTGTATTGGACGGCTGTGTCTTTTATAAGTTTTCCCCCTCACATCCACACAATATATACATGTATTGTCTAATTCAATGTTCTTTATTGTCAGTGTACTATTAGTAGAAAACTATGGATACTTTGAAACCCATATTTATTCATTTTTATGACGTATTATTTGAATTCAGCACATAAGGTATAACTTTCGCCAGCCTTACCAACTAAATTGCAGAATAGAAGGGATCCTGTGTTATGGGCTGGTTTATACCTGGTGACAGGATCATTGTGATGGGTTCTGATTCTGCTTTGATAACTGGGGGAAATAAATTAGTTGGTAGCCCAATTTTGTATGTAATAAAATGCTTATTTACCTTAGATTGTTACTTAATTGCTAGGTGATGTCTGCTGTTGCCTTGCTCTCAATGCCACCATTTAATTGCTCTTAATCACAATGAGTCTTGCCGCGCTATAAATTCTGGGATATGGTGGGCCACGAAGGATACACCCGACCCATCCTTCAAATCTGGGGAAAAGGAGGATGCATTTGTCAGCCGCATTTAGAGTCTACAAATTTGGACAGCCTTCATCGCGTCTCTGTGACGTAATCGGCCTACAAATGCGGCCTCATGAGGATGCAGCCCATGAATTTGGACACCCCCATTGTGTAAAACTAAGTCATGGCATAGGGAGAGGAAATTCTGCTGAAATAAATCATATAGTCACTGACCTTATTTAGCCTCTCAAAATATAACCTACTGTAAGCTATTGAGGCCAAGCCCACATGAGTTGAGCACTTCCTCCATCACTCAGCTCCTGACTTCTGCTTTTCACACAGTCTGACCAAACAGAAGTAGAAGTTCACATAATTTTCTTTGGCTTTATTGAAGAAAAGTTCCAGAATGAAATAAGATGCCACTTATTTGTTTCAGCACTAGACCACACTTAAAGTCAGTTAAAGTCATGCTCAGTATCAAACATGGCAGTTATATTTCACTGCTGACCACAAACTCAGTACGTCTGTTTAGGAAAAAACTAATGTGACACTTTGAGATTAAATGTTGACCTCAGTGAAAAGCTGCAAAAGCTTTTTTAGTGCAACAGCATTCACACATGTCTAAAAACAGAAAGAAGATCAAACAAGTTGGCTAAGCTTCAACGTCTGTATTTCAGGCAGGTGTCTTTGCTTGTGTTCAAACTTTATATATACTTATAACCAAATAGGAATGGTAAATAGCCGTATCTGACTAATTAAAGAAAAGCTATAACTGTCCATACACTTGCACATCAAACCCAGAAGACAATAACAACAACAAAACCAAAATGTGGTAAAACCGGGTTACTGCTTTGTTTTCGCTCTCACTCAGAAGTGATGATGTCTTCAGACAGCTCGCTCTCTCTGCAAACCTGTAAGACACAAAAGAAGAGTAGAAGAAAAAACAGAATAGAAAGAAGTTTACAATGGCTTAATAATAAAGTGGTAATAAGAGAAGATAAGCTAACTCTTTATTGTCAATGTAAAGTCATACTTAGCACAAAAGCACAGAGAAATTGGAAGGTATAGTATGGTAACAGGGCAAAAACAAAAACATAATAATCTTCTAAGTTATTGCCACCCAATTACCAAAGTAGTAACCACTTAATGTCCAATTAATATCATAGTACAGTGGAGCTATATTGCAGTAAAAATGCTTCTTCATCTTTTAATGAAAAAGGACAGTGGGAGTGATGGGAATAATAACCAAATCAACATTAGTGATGATGATCTCTGTCTGTTATTCAATGTGTTCATTAGGCTTGATTCAAAATTTTAGGAACATCTGATATTCAGGGCTACAAAAAAAAATCGATGTCATTCCTACACCACCCCATTTTGTAAGACTTTGCTAACGGAATACTGAGCTAACGAAAATCTTACATTTCAAAATGAATTTTTGCTGTTTGGCTGATAATTCTACATTAATCACCAGAATATCAGCTGTTCATAACAGTTTGTTGGTTTTAATGTTGCCTTTGTACGAAACTAAGATATTGTACTCTACAGTTCTGTGTTTGTATTAGACTTACTGGACAATATATCCTCTATGCCTCACAAATTTCAGATAGTTTTAATGTATTTAATTTTTTTTAATTTTTAAAATATATGATGACCTCTCCAGCATTTATTTCTTTGTTTTTTAGGTGGTCCAATGGTAAAATTCTTAATTGTATTATACATTCTTTTTTTTCTGCAGTAGAACAATTTGTGAGACAAATAACACTTAATATTATTGTTTAAAAGTAACTGGGCTCAATTTAAAGTTAATTTTAAAACTGAATGCATGTCTGAAGTTGTACTTCATGCCACATGTAACTATCTTGAGCTGTCTGGGATACAGTATGTGTCTAAAAGAATAACTTTAAAATTGCATGTTGTGTGGTTTTCATTTGAAGTCTATGTTTTGGAAACTGAAATGATCACTCACATCTATACATAATAAATATTACATAAAAGTCAAACAAAGCTATAGACAACATAACATGCAAGCTTTTTCTTCACAGAAGTATTTTTGTGATATTGTTGCTCAGTAAAATACCTCCTGTTTTTCTTACAACTTTCACTTTTATTTAAAAACTTTGGAAAAGAAAATGAGACAGTGTATCTGCCTGACAGGCTAATTTTTAATATAATTATTATAATAATAATAATTTGAATTACCTGTCTTCCAGTAACCTTTGCCAATGTGATACAGGCACGCTGTCACCAACAGAGCACTGACCAAAATGGTGGAAATGATCCGTGTGGCAGGAGAGGAGGAATGGCTCCCCTGTTTCTCTGGATTGGTTGTGTAATTTACAGAATCTGAATGATCGTTAGAAAAGTAACAAAGGTTTAAATGAGGCAAGAATGGTAAACCATCAAGTGTTAATTTTAGCTTCTTCATAATGACATTCAATAACAGCTTTGCTTAATGAGGATAAACTTTTACTCATACCACAATTATGAAAAATCTTATTTTAAACCATCTCAGTGTCTCACCTGTGACTTTCAGCCAGCTCTCTGGTGATTCTCCAACTCCTGAGATGCTACACTTGTAAAGTCCTTCATCTGATGTGCAGACTCTCTGGATGGTCATGTTTCCTGTGGAGCTTCTATGGATGAGAAATCCATTTTTGTAGAAATCAGATGTGAAGTTGGAGGATGCAATTTTGTTCCTGCAGCTCAGTTTCTTCCATTAACACAGGAACAGCAGGACTCTCCAGGATCACAGGACCAGCTAAATGACATGCATTTGATAATTAAATACATGAGATTACATTTTATTAAAAAAAATGTTATGAAATATTCTTCTTTCTTCAAAAGTACCAGTGACAGAGAGGCTGATAACGTTGCTCCTTCTCTCTCCCTCAATCTCATACCAGTACTCTCCACTGTCCTCTGTATAAACAATTTCAAGAAAGCAGGATGATCCTGTTGGTGTTGTATCATTAGTTTTACTACATGATTCTACTTTCCCTTTAATATTATGCACAACTTCACAATAATCGACTCCTTCACAGTGAAATGTTACTGATTCGTATTCAAAGAACTGCAATCTGTTTGGAACAATATGAAGAGAAACTGCATCTGAAACAAAGAAAAAAGAAAGACTCATTTTAGAGTTTTACTACTAAAACTGGCATACTGCACTTCAACAGTGAATGAATAACACGTTAAATCAAACAATTAAAAAAAATCTCAGATACATTTGTTTTTCTCTCACAATTTTTGTTATCATTTGTTTGTATTCAAAATGTGACCTATAATTGATATAGACAAGCTAAAAGCTGATACTCACCAACTTTCTGATCCTGTACACCCTGTAGAATGATGATGGTCATCACTGAAGAGAGATACAAGAGCTACACAGTAACTAAAATATGTACTGATTGCATTATTGCTAAACATACTGAAAAGTTAAATGTAAAGTATTATTAAATCTCATACATAGTACCCCAAAATACTAAACTGTAATTTTTTAATCAGGACGAATAATGTAAATTACATAATAATATAGAAATAGAGAAAGGACTCACAAAGTCTGAAGCAGAGAGCTCTGATCTCCATGTCCTCCGGATGTAGATGGAAGACTAAAGCATAACTGAAGCAAGCAGGGGTGGGACTTAATGCAGTTATCTAGTTTTACAAAATCTGTTCCAAAGAAGCCGAATGTCTTTTGTGTCAAGTCAAGCCTCACTGTTTCAGTTCACTGTCAGTGAGTGGAACAACAAACCAGTTCAAACTAATGCTGTGTTTGATGCAGCTTGTAGATTTGTAGACTGGTTCATGTTTCCTGTGCTCAGTTTAGTGTACGCTGCTGAGATATGTCAAAGTAGAAATCTCTTCTAGGGGGTACTCAGCCCACTCAGGGAATCACCAAGGACAGTCAACATTACTATAGATAAAGTAATGCCATTCTGACATTCAAACAGAGTTCATTTTTGTATTGATCTGCCCAGTGATTTAATTAGAATATACTCAAAATGATGTCAGGGAGAGAATCTGTTCATGTGTGATAATTGCCCTGTCTGTCTATGTATTATGACCCTTAGATGCCATATCAGCTTAAATGTGTTGCTCTGGTGGCAATGAGCAATAAAACATCACTTTGATGTAGCGTAACGTTTGAACATTTCACGTTATTACGTCTTTGTCACTGAAGTGAATTCCACAGTGATGCCATATGATAAGTGAAACACACATAAACAGGCTTAAAGAGATATAGAGGTTGCTTTTGTGCTGGGAATGATAATAAAAAACAATGACAGAAATTTGGAATATCTTAATGTTTTTGCAAAACAGAAGAAAGTTAATGATATAAAATGTGTGTGGGAGGGGATTGTATCTAGGTATTAGTGACACCACGACTCACCCATGAAAACTGAAAGACACACAACAGCACAACTTTCCTAGAAATGCAATAATATTGAGATTTTAAAAGTCTAAAATGTAAAAAGTTAGCAGATTAATTTGAAAATACATTTAAAAGTTAATGGAGACCTTTGCTCCTTAACATCTCTGTAATCTCAGCTGATCACCAGAATATATGCAAACAATACAGTTTGACCAGGCAAACCTCAAATAAATGGGCTACACACAATGAGACTTTCACATGACCAACTTAGTTTCAGTTTATCCTATACACTGCTTTATTAGGTACACCTTAGTAGTTGGACCCACTCGTGTGCCTGCAGGCAGACAGCAACTCTCAGCCTCCCTGTGATGGCAAGGTTTTTGTTTGGAAATGTGCGTCAGGCAATTTTGGATCACTCCCTACCCTGAGGTCCATCGCCCAATCTTCTGGGGAAGTAGGATTGGATCGGAGGACAGCCCCTTTGTTTATGCCTGGTGATTGCAGGACACAGCAACCAGATGGTTGGAGCTTGGATATTGAAGCAGGTTGACCTGGAACACTTTGTGGAGGGCCAGTGGAGGGTGTCTGCTGGTAGGCTAATTCGTGCTCTCGTGTGGAGCAGCACTTGGAACAGGTGTATTGGAGGTGCAAGAATGGGGACGTTGTTCTGCATCACTTGGGCTCCTATCCTCCAATCTGGTGGAGATTGCACTGTTAGCCAGTAAGGGTGGTATATGTTATGCCTTTGCATGTAATCCCTCGGCACCTTAGTTGGATGTATGCATGGAGATATCCACAAATATCCCATACTGCCACTGGAAATAAAATAATAAGGGCAAAAAGTACAGAGAAAAGGCATCCATTAATTCTGGGAACAGATTGGTCCGGGGTTTTAAAATGCCGGGACAGAGGATCTGTTTGCAATCTTTAGCAGATGCAGTATCTACACTGCACACAGTTGTGACACAAGGTCATCCATCACTGACTCTGGGGAGCAGGAGACAGCAGGACCTTCTTGTAAGGCCCCATTGGCTCAAGTAATTGATCGCACAAAACATTTCCGACCAGTGCAGTCTCATGATGATACCCTTTGACCGAGTAATGGTCACATAGTGCATTCTGATGCAACCCTGACCCAGCCCCACCTTGTGTTGATCAAAGATGTATGTATCTCTGCATCACTACATCGAGTAAGTTGTGACATTTGCATGGAAGAGAAACACACAGTTGTTGGTACCTATAAGCTGCGAAAATTGTTTCCAGGCAACTCATTATAACACCATAGCAGGGCATATAAAATATTACAAAAGTCTGGAGCGAATAACTGCCCAATTTTATTGGTTTTCTTCAGGCACTGGAGTGTGGATCAGGCACTGTTTCAGGTTATCTCTTGAGTTGGCATCTTGAAAGCCATACTGACCAGCCAGGGCACATTGTTCATGTCTTGTGCATATGAACATCTGAGAAAGATTAAAGAAAGATTCAGTTTAGACTTGTGGATAAAAAGTGAAAAAAAAAGACTTGAAAAAACAAAGCAAAATGACTGAAAAAAGTTTAACTCCAGATGATTATGAGTTCCAGAGGAAGAGGTTCAGTAAAAGTATTTGTTTGCTCTTTCAAACACTTAACAACGTTCAAACCAATGAACAAATTTATGATACTCACCAACTTTCTGATCGTGTGAGCACAGCAGGGTCATGAAGGTCATCACGGAAATGACAAAAATGAGCAAAGCTTTGGCTAGAGGAAAAACTAAAGCTCAAAGCTGAAAAAAGAAAAGAGTTAGTAATATTGACCTACTGAAGCCTTCATTATTTATCAAGAGAAAAAAAACCAAACAAAGCTTGACCCGTCTTTTCTTAGCAGTTACTGACTTAGCACGTACCTACCAATCTCAAAATTACTGTTTATTGCTAAGATTTTAGAAAGGGTTGTAGCCAACCAGCTAACAGTTGTTTTCGGCAAATACAGTGTACGTTGCAAATTTTCTTTTCTTCTTCAAATTCAAATTGATTTTAGAATTTTTGTTAGAATTCTTGTTTTAACATACAGAATAATAAATGGCCTGGTCCCACATTATTTATCCAAGCTTCTTATAAAATACACTGCTGCTCGTTGCCTCTGCTCACAGGCTCAGAGTTTGTTGGTTGTTCCCCGTACAAGAAGACGAAAGGGGACAGAGTCTTTTAGTCTGTGCCACCAAGGCTGTGGAACAGTCTACCACCAACCACATCTTTGGTTGACTCTGTGGAATCCTTTAAAAAGCAGTTAAACTTTTTTGTTTAAACAAGCCTTCTGTTGATCAAGGCTTTTGAATTTTTACATTTTGTATTTACCTTTAACGTTTTATATTGCGATTATTGTCTATTTTGTTACTCAACTTTCTGTTTATTTTAATCTTTGTGTACAGCCTGTCTATGAAAAGCGCTTAATAAATGAAGTTTACTTACTTACTTACTTAAATTTTCTTTTCCTCAAGGTATTTTGCGCTTGTATTTTGTTGTGAAGTAAATCCACAAGTGAGCCCTGTGTCTGCCAGGCTTGGTGAACATGTTTTAAATTATTTTGGATTTTTTCTAAGCCACACAGGGTCAAAAAAGAATAGATGCTTCTGATATAATTCGGTCTGGATACTTGACCACTCTTCTTGCCAAAATTAGTCGAGTTAATTCAAACTGGTTATTTTCCTGCCACAAACTTGCTTTTAAGCATAGTCAACAAATTTTCAGTAGGGATAAGGGAAGCAAGTTCATACAACAACTTTTCCACCAAGCCCAGAGTAAAGGTTTGCCTGATCAGAAAAATCTGTATGATCAGCGTTGCAAGTTGCCTACAGAGAAATTTTGCATTACGCAACCAACAGCTGAGTGAACGTCTGCAGCACATTTCACCAGTCCTACTCCTCCCCCTGCTGTGCAGTATCAAATATTGCAGCATTTTCTCCAAGGCAAGTACTGTAGTAAAGTTACTTAACGTTAGACACTGAAGTTATATAGATGGTATGTTTTGGCTGTTAACAACAGTACTGGCTAAATCAACAGAACTGACCTCCCAGCCCATTGTTCCTTCAGTGGGCTGGTTTCAATCATTATGCAAATGTACTGTTTATAAGATTGGGGAAACCTGCAGTCAGCTGAGACTGAAGAAGTCACTTGGATGATGAGGAAACGTTTCTTCCACTGAAAACACTATGTACAGATGAACAGAATCAACTTTTGTGGATTTACATACCTGGATGATTAAGCATGCATCAAGTTGTATCATATCCAGCTTCATAGTTCCATGTATTAGCATGTTAACCCAGGTTTATTAGCAATAAACCCAAATTTAACATTTGACAGGTGGATAATTCATTATCAAAACACAAAAAACAAACAGACAAACAAAAAAAAACCACTAATTACTATTTCAGTTTCTTCATCATTAATAATGATTAATCTAATATGGGAAACTAAGACCAAATATCACCTGTACTCATACAATGCACACTTTCATCTTCTCTATAACATATCCATAAATAAAACAAAAATTAAAAAAAAGAAAATGTTGAATATTTAGTTTATTGATGAATTACCAAACTGACGATCTTTAACTGTACAATAACAAAATAAATTTTTAAAGCATGATAGGAAAATAGCAGACCAGGGGCATTTTTAGCCCATTTTTGGGGCTAAATGAATCAAAGCACCCCAAAAGATTTCTTACTGTTTTGAGAATATTTGCTGTTTCTGTGACACACTACTAAAAATATAAAATCCTTACAGTACTAGGTTGAAACTTAATATTTTACCAACCCATTTCAAAGACTCTTCTATTTTTGGAGTGTATTTTTTATGTATCTGTATTATATTATTCAAACGCATTAAAAGTGAATCTCTGTCCAAAAAATGCACTGTTTACTTTTTACTCACTATGAGCATCATTCATTATTCTCCCAGTAATTAAGGTTAGGATATGTTTTTTTTTTTTTACATTCCAATCCGTTCTTCTTTAGCAGCATTTAAATAACCTTTATCAGATTTGATGGTTTTGTTACAGACTTTTCAAAAAAGTGTTTTGCTTTTCTTTCACAAATGTGGGGATTAAATTGTGTTAAAATGTACAAAACAGTGATGTCATGTTTTGTGACGAGGACCCAGGCACAGAGAGACTTGATGAATTTAAGAATCTTATTATTTAATAAAGAAATTTGCAGACTTGCACAGAGAGGGTAAAATTATGATGAATGATAATGGAGACAAAGACAACAGACGACAAGGACAGGAAGAAACAGGGATTTAAATGCACCAAAGAGACAGTCACAGAGAACTTGGGACAACTGGAGACATTTAAGGATGCAGGGACTGACAGAGACAGGGAAGATGTCTCATCATGATGAGTAAAGTTTATCTTCCCTGGCTGGGCAGCTCTCTGGGTGCTCAGCACCCCCAAAGCTCTGATCCTAGAATCGCCCCTGTAGCAGACAGATGTTCACCAAATTCGCCAAAAATATAATTTCCAAATTTTCACTTCTCCTTCTCTAAAATTTCATATTTCTGTCAGTAACAACCTATAACTAAGACTTATTATAAAATCAATCAGCGTCAGACTGTGTCACTAATCAAAAGACACCAGATAAGACACTCTAATCTTTTCTGTAGATGACAACCTAAACAGGGAATCACAGATAACTGAAATTTTGCCACATGTCTACAGACACTGGATCTTTACAGTTTAATGAGTCTGCAGATGACGTGACATCATTTGTGGTTCTGGTATCCTCACATTGCAGGACCAAGAGTAACCACTAGATTGCAGCAAAAGAAAGTTTTTTTTCTTTTCACTACATAATGATCAGTGACCATCCACAGATTATCACTTATCAGTAAAGCAGCTAAAGAAACTTCTTTAGTACTTTATTACTTAACGCTTCTGTGGTGTTTATTTTTTTATGCTACTCAAGTAATGTTGGTGCATCAGTTTCTTTACTTACTGGCTCTTGTTTTTTTATGAAGAATGTTTGGCTGACATAGTCCATGTACATTATTCTCTGTGCAACTGAAGAATCAAAGCAATTGTTCTAAGTTGAAATACAAAAAGTGCACCATTAAGAAACCTTTCACATGCATATCTACTTTTTTGTAGAAACTTGTGGGTTTTTTTTTGTCAAATTCAAATTTTTTAATGAAATTTGAATATGCAGTGTAACAATTTGCTTTGCATATTGTCATTCATGACAAAACATGATGGAGCTTTGTAATGTCATAAAAAGACATGCAAACAGTTCAACAACAGACTGAACAGAATTATGCAGACACAAGACAGTGCCTGCAATAGAAAAGATCAATAATGACAGTGGGCTGTGCAACAATGACTGTAAAAAAGGTATTTGAGGTAATTGGAATGTATAAACGTGTTTGTGTGTGTGTGTGTGTGTGTGTGTGTGTGTGTGCGCGCGTGCGCATGTGTCAATCCAATCACTGAGTATTCAGGAGTCTGACAGCTTGGGAGAGGAAACTGTTTCTCTTGCCAGAAGGCAGCAGGTTGAAGAGTGTGTGTGAGGGATGTGTGGGGTCCTCCACAATGCTGGTGGATTTGTGGACCAAAGTCGAGTCCAAAAGTACGCAAAACTACAGATAACAATCCAGCTGAAGAGCAAAAACAATTAATCTTTCAACTTTGCTGGGTTTGCCGCCAGAGGTAGGCTACTGTATTTGTTAAGGAAGGGCTTTTCACATATTTGGGCAAAGAGAGTCTCAGCTGCATTCTCAGCAGGGAAAAGATTGATTACTATATTTGTTAAAAAAGGGTTGTTCATAACTTTAAGCAGTGAAGACAGGGCAGGAATCTCCCATGAGCATCTTTAGCAGTGCCACGTTCAATTAACCCTATGTTTGGACTTGTCACTGTTGGCCATAACCCTAACCCTAACACAGCAAAGGTTATTTATTGATCCTAATTGCTACATTTCAAACAGTTTGGATCAACAGGTGCTCATACAACAAGTGGCACAGACTTCATTAATTTAATGTTACATAATATGTGGGTCTTGTGATTTGAATGTGAAGGTTAATTGCTTGACACAATGATTCCATTAGATAAAACCACTGACTGTATAAAACATGGACGACGCGACTCCGCCTCCTACCATTGTGCAAAAATGAAGCCAAAATATCCCGCTTGTGGAGGCTGCCATCTTGCAAATTTGGAGCCAGAGTCTGCGCAGTAGAGACTTGAGGTGGAGCGACTGTGTAACGCTCCCGCCCACACACCCGCTGGACGTGACCGCTAACACGCCCCTCTACACTTTTTACGTAGCCCGGCAACTCGAGTTTTTTGCTGGTTTACCGCGACTGACGACTCGTTTAATTAATTTCCTGGGTTTCCTGGGTCCAGAGATTTGGAGAAACTTCTTCCCTTTCTTTCATCACAGCTGTCCTGTGCCAGAAGTTCTGTTGACCCACTGAAAGAGGCATCATTTAAGAAACACCAGGAAGACTGAAGCTCATCGCATTGATCAAGCAGGACTCATGATCTTCACCAGCAGCTCCCTCACAGGGAAATCTTCAGCACTCCTCCGTAGGCCCGCCCCAGGAGATGGATAAACCCAGCATTTCATGAACACTGTGATGGAGACCTTTGGTTTGTGTAATGTTATAAATACTCGGATACTCTCCAGAGGCTCCGGACTTTTACATAAACATAATATATTCAGTCCTGTAGAAAGTTATATATTTAAAAATATATGATCCTCTCTGGTTACTCTGGTATGAATAACTCTGAATCACTTTATAGTAAATAACACACTATCTGCAAAAAACTGTGAAAGAATTCCAGATGACAAGTTTGTAGTTCAACATACAAGTGACGACCTTTGACCTTCATCAGGTTTTATTTAATTGTGTTAGAGAAAATCTCATATGCTCTTCATGCAGCTGAGTACATTTAAAACGGAAGCTGTGCAGGTCTGAGATCAGCAGCTTTGTGAAACACCAAACTGAGGTCCAGTTAATGCTGATATATAGTGACACAGTTACATGAGTGATTAATCCTTTTGTTTTTTTGTCTTTAACTTTATCAATAAAACAGCTTCAGCTTTCACTGACAGAACATGTGGTACTTTAACCTTTGTACTGTTTTCATCAGTTCATTTTGCAGTTAACATGTGAACATGTTGGATGATCTGTCTGCTGTCACTGGATGGGGCTGAGGTCTGAATCTGAGGGCAGCTCCTGTAATCACAAAGACAACAGAACCATCACAAACTCAAATATGAGTTTTATCCCTCAAAACTGAACTAAAGCTGATTCTTCTGGCCTCACACACTCAGGATCTGAAGTTCTTCTCTTGCATTTTTTCAGTATTACAGTACACTACAGTACTTTAATCCATAGTTCCTGATTAATGAGGAGTTACTGAAGTACAAGCTTTTAGAAAAAATGTTACTGTCTTTACAGATGTGTCAAGAGACTGAAAACATGCTGTTGTTTGCACATATTTAGTAATCAGCTCTGCACAGGAGCCGCAGCAGGGTGCAGCCTGTTGTTTTTAAAGTATAATACTTGTAATAAAAGTATAGTAACAGTAATTAGTGACTGAGCAGCCCGGGGTGTTTCTCTTGATTTCTTTAGTCAGGGTAAATTCATTCACCTGCACAGATTAGCTAAACGAACCCTGACAGCCGAGTGCTCATGTTAGCTAGCTAGGTCTCAGGAGCTAGCTAAGGACGGTAGTTACGGAGTAGCTTACAAACACGATTAACTTACCGAAAAAGTGCAGCGGAGCCTCGGGTCCTTCTGTCGGGTAGTCCAGTTTACTGAAGAACACCTCAGGCTGTCAGGGTAAAACACTCGGTCGTGTTTTCGTAACGTAAACGCTGGCCCTCCTCTCAGAGCCTACGCTCTATCTGCTATTCCCGAACAGAGATACGCAAGTTTCTCCGTGACTGCAGCTGTCAGTCAAAGCTGCTATGATGACGTTTCACCCCAATTTAACATCAGCGCAGTAGGAATTAGAATCAAACTTATGGGAGAGGAGACCCCTTGGACATCAATCAGCGTGATGAGAACTATTGATAACAAAGAAAGAATCTTTGGAAAAAAATTATCTGAGGAGAATAAATTTATTTTAGTCTGACCCCAGTCCCATCCACTAACATGGAGGAGGCAGGGTTTATGACCTATACTGCAGCCAGACACCAGGAGCCGATAGAGACGTTTTGGCTTCATTTTTGGGGTGCTGTCGCATCGTCCATGTGTTCTACAGTCAATGGATAAAACACTGAGGTGTAGGTTTATGTAGTGTATGCGAGTACAATGCAACCCCGACTTACGAATTCCCCATATAACGAAAAATTTTAAGTTACAAAGGCACTTAACGGCAATATTTTGGCCCAATGCCTTCCGAATCATGTGACAACCCCTTGGCTTTCGTACTTGCGCTTCGCTGTTCCACTTGAACGACATATTGTCGTTGCAGTTAGCAATTAGCCTATAGCCTATCGTTCACTCAAAAGGCGCAGTGGGTGTTTCGACTTACGAAAGACACTAAGGAACGAAATAATTTCGTAAGTTGGGGTTTCACTGTATATATGATTACATAGGTTTATATGTAATAAAAAAATCCCCAAGAAATTACTTTTGATCAATGGTTATGAGTGGCATGTACAGAGAGTTGGGGAATGGCTGCAGTCACAGCATTGTAAGATGGTGAAAGATGTACCCTTGGGCCTCCTCCTCGATTCAGAGATAGTCTTTCCCTTTTCATGTAAATGGCCTTCTTGACTCCACGCTTAAACCAGTGTTCCTCTCTGTCCTCATCATTGAAAGAGTGTCCACTGGCCTGTATACAGGCCACTACAAGGTCCTGGCCTGACGAGTTGGCTCTTCTGCATTGTGCCATCTGCTTAGCCAGAGGTTTTTGATTTCCCTGATGTATCATGAATCATGGCAATGCTCCTGGTATTGTATAATGTATTGTACAGTATCACTCTGTTTTTGTCAGGGGACCCGATCCTTGGAGTGGAACAGTTTTTGACGCAGCGTGTTTTGGGGTTTGAAAGTCAAAGAGACGTTTTGTTTAGAGAAAAGGATTCTTAACTGTTCTGATAGTCCTGACAGACAAGGGATCATTAAGGGTTTTTGAAGCAGTTGTCCTTCTCTCCTGGATCGGCTGGAGCTTTCATTTGGTGCCTTCCCAGCTTTGACAAAAGTCCAGCTGGGATAACCACATTTACTCAGGGCTTTCTTGATATGATGTTCTTCTGCTTCCCTGGCTGCTGTGTCTGTGGGGATGGTGTCCGGGTTTATTATTGTAGCGTCCTGATGACACCTGGTTTATGCTCCAGTGGATGATGAGAATCAGACCTTAAATACTGATCTGTATACTTTGATTCACTGTAATCAACTTTTAAACGTCCTCCATTACTGATGGAAATCTCACAGTCTACGAAGGCTAACCTGACACTGACACTGACCTGACAGTATTTTGAGTTGGCTGTTTTGGTTTTTTGGTTTCTGTAATTAGTTTCATCCATGTCTCCCAGGTGTTCCCTGTTCCCCTTTTGTATTTAGTGTCTGTGTGTGCCTGTTTGTTGTCGCGTAGTCCCTCATACTAGCCTGTGTGTTATGTTTCATGCACCGAGTCTAGCCATCAGTTTAGGTTTTGTTTTGTCTAGTGTCCAGCAATAGAGCTTCCAGATCGAGTTTAAGTTTCGCCTCTTTGTTTGAGTCAGCATATTGGGTCCTTTTCCTGCATGCCCGAAAACAGCCCATGACATGCTCAGTATCTAACTTTGTAGTTATATTTCATTGCTGACCACAAACTCGGTGCGCCTGTTTTGGAAAAATGTAATGTGACACTTTGAAATTAGCGGTTGACCACAGTGGTCCCTTTTAAAAGCTGCAGTACCTCTTTTATTGTAACAGCATTCATACATGTCTAACAACGGAAAGAAGATCGACCACGTTGGTTAAAGATGAACTTCTAATTATCAGACAGGTGCCTTTGCTTGTATTCAAACTTTAGATCTAGTTGTAACAACATGGGAAAGGTAACTAGCCGGATCTGATTGAACAAGAAAATAAGCTAAAGCAGTTTATGGACTTGAACACCAAACTAAGATGATAATGTACAACTTTCTTAGTAACAAAAACAATATGTGAAAATGCTTCTTTGTTTTTGCTCTCATTCAGATGTGACTATTTTTTCAGGCGGCGCTCTCTCAGCAACCTATAGGACACAAAAGAAGTGTAGGAGACACAATTAAAAACACGGAACAGACAGAAAGTGACTATGGTGCATATTACACACCAATATTCACTTCTTTGGGTATTTCCCAAACAAGCATGTTCAGTGTAACAAATTACTTTTCTTATTCTATGTAGTGAAATCAGCATTTTTACATATATACATCACCATAAATTGAATATTATGAAGTTGTCAGTTTTACCAATCCCAGACTTATACATCTCTATTATCCAACACATATTGTGTGAATGCATCACATAAGTTATCCCTGTTCCCAGTCTTACCTGTGGTTTAGTGGAATTGAGGGGATCCTCTGCTTTGGGTTTGCAGGGACCTGCTGAGGACATCTCTGTGCTGGTTCCAGCTTCTGCTTTGACACATGATGGAAATAAATGAATTGATAGCAAAAAGACTTTACACAATTAAAAAAAACACTTATTTGTCATTTCAAATTATTTTTCTGTCTCAATGCTATAAAGGAAATGGCTTTAAATCACAATTAGTCTTACCTTGTGGTTGAGTATCACCAAGGCCTACGCTGTGGCAACTAGGTTTAGAGGGCAATGTAGCTTCATCTGGTAAGAAGGACAGTGGGATGAGGGAAATAATAACCACAGCAATATTAGTGATGATCCCTGTCTGTTATTCAATGTATTCATTAGGTTTACAATTTTTGGAAAATTGTAAATTCAGGGTTGGAAAGAAAATCAGTGTTGTTCCTACATGGGCCCACCATTATGCAAGGTGCTTCTAAGAAGTACTGAGTTAACTAAAAATTTAAATTTCTATTTGAATTTCTGATATTTGTCTGGTAATTCCACTTTGAACACAAGAATATCAGATGCTCATAACAGCTTCTTGGTTTTTTAATGCTGCCTTTGTACAGATATAATGTACAAAATATACTCTTTCCCCCCAAAAGTCTGATATTTTGTAATGTCTTTTATGTTTATTTTGTTTTAAATTTGTAACTACTCCATCATATATTTTTTGGTTTAATTGGTTGTCAAATGGTAAAATTCCTGGTTGTATTCTGCATTTTTTTCTCCTGCAGTACAACACTTTGTGAGACACTTAAGTCACTGAATGCTATCGTCGAAAAGAGAAAGTAATATGATTCAACTTAATTTTGAAGTTGAATTCAAAACTGAAGTTGTCATTTATGTCACATGTAACTATTTTGAACTCTATGAAATACAGCATGTGTCTAAAAGAAGAGCTTTAAAATTATATTCTATGTGGTTTTCATCTGAGGCATAAGTTTTGGAAGCTCAAATTATCACTCACATTTATACATAATACATATGCGTTGAATAAAAGTACAGACAACACCACATGAGAAAAAAAGGGTGAAACTTTTCTTCACAGAAGTAATTTTGTGATATTGTTTCTCAGTAAAATACCTCCTGTTTTTCTTACAGCAGCATATATTTCTCTGTCTGCATCCACTGTGCCGGTCTCTATCAAGATACATAAAAAAAAAAGAAAAAGTTTTGTGTTTTGTTTTTTAAACACGATAAACAATACAAGGATTTCTTGCTTCAAGTCTTTTAGTCCATGACATCCACTTTTATGTAAAAAGTTTCCACTTTCAATAATAAAAACAATAATAATAATAATAATAATTTTCATTACCTCTTTGCCAGTAACGTTTTCCAAAGTGATGCAGTCCCACTGCCACCAACAGAGCACTGACTAAAATGGTGGTAATGATGCAAGGTGTGGCAGCAGATGAGGGATGGCACACGTTATTGTCTAGATTATGTGTGTATTTTAAAGTTTGAGAGAGTAAATGATGGTTAGAAAAGAATCTTTAAATGAGAGAAGCTTCTTTAGCAATGAAATGACATTCAAAATCTTTCAAAACAACTTAAAGCTTCTAAAA